>OZ024913.1:13330457-13352957 GCA_964017125.1 Flabesymbios commensalis
CCAGTGAAGTTGCATCATAAAAGGAGATATGTGCTCTCGCCATGGGGTACATGTCACTAACCGAGCGGCCGAATTTTGCACACGTTGTAACCTTGAAATGTGTCCTTGTGGTAGGCCCAGAAGCAGGGCATTACAATAATCCAGCCGAGACAAAACAAGAGCCTGGACAAGCAACTGTGTAGGCAGCGTCTGACACAGCGAATGTTTCGTAGCCAAAAATAGCCTGACTGACATAATTTACTGATATGACACTCACACTCACTCACTCACTCACTCACTCACTCACTCACTCACTCACTCACTCACTCACTCACTCACTCACTCACTCACTCACTCACTCACTCACTCACTCACTCACTCACTCACTCACTCACTCACTCACTCACTCACTCACTCATCACTCACTCACTCACTCCACTCACTCACTCACGCACTCACTCACTCACTCACTCACTCACTCACTCACTCACTCACTCACTCACTCACTCACTCACTCACTCACTCACATCACTCACTCACTCACTCACTCACTCACTCACTCACTCACTCACTCACTCACTCACTCACTCACTCACTCACTCACTCACTCACTCACTCACTCACTCACTCACTCACTCACTCACTCACTCACTCACTCACTCACTCACTCACTCACTCACTCACTCACTCACTCACTCACTCACTCACTCACTCACTCACTCACTCACTCACTCACTCACTCACTCACTCACTCACTCACTCACTCACTCACTCACTCACTCACTCACTCACTCACTCACTCACTCACTCACTCACTCACTCACTCACTCACTCACTCACTCACTCACTCACTCACTCACTCACTCACTCACTCACTCACTCACTCACTCACTCACTCACTCACTCACTCACTCACTCACTCACTCACTCACTCACTCACTCACTCACTCACTCACTCACTCACTCACTCACTCACTCACTCACTCACTCACTCACTCACTCACTCACTCACTCACTCACTCACTCACTCACTCACTCACTCACTCACTCACTCACTCACTCACTCACTCACTCACTCACTCACTCACTCACTCACTCACTCACTCACTCACTCACTCACTCACTCACTCACTCACTCACTCACTCACTCACTCACTCACTCACTCACTCACTCACTCACTCACTCACTCACTCACTCACTCACTCACTCACTCACTCACTCACTCACTCACTCACTCACTCACTCACTCACTCACTCACTCACTCACTCACTCACTCACTCACTCACTCACTCACTCACTCACTCACTCACTCACTCACTCACTCACTCACTCACTCACTCACTCACTCACTCACTCACTCACTCACTCACTCACTCACTCACTCACTCACTCACTCACTCACTCACTCACTCACTCACTCACTCACTCACTCACTCACTCACTCACTCACTCACTCACTCACTCACTCACTCACTCACTCACTCACTCACTCACATGCAAGGCGAATAGTTAGAGTGAATCACAGACACACTCCAGACAAACGCAATCCACACACCCCCTATAAACTATTTTAAGCCGCATCCATGATTTGAGACATCCATACTTAACACTTGTGCATCTTCCTGGCAGCAAGGCTCGCTGCTGTCGGTCTACGACCTCGGGAGCAGCGAGCCTTGTGTGGGAAGATGCACTTGTGCTATATAATTGTTTGGCAGTAATTTTTATTCATTTAGGCTCAAATAAATGAAAACAAATTATATCTAGGAAAATAGACGTTTTTTAAAAGGAATTATTTCATTAACTGAGTATCTTTCACAAAATATTTTATCTATTTCGTTGTTATTTTGTTTGGTTTTTAAAATTGTATAAAACCGTATGACCTGCTAGGCTCATACGGTTTTATACAAGTTTTAAATTGAATAAAATCAATTGATATAATATTTAATACTTAGGGTTGAGTCACTTAGACCATACAATACTCGAGCCTTGAACCCTTTGTGCGCGGGGTCCGACATTAGACGTCAAAATCTAACATCTAAAGTCAATCCCAGCACTGACAGAGTAAAATATTTATAAAGGTCGTAGACCCATAACATAGTTATATACGGTAGTTATATAGTTATGGTGTATTTATAAAGCGCCAATTCTCAAATGACTCAAAGGCACTCTTATCCAATCACAATGAATTTTACATTTTATAACAAATAATGGTAGGCTTTGCGGAGCAAGTGCGTTTTTAGTTTTTTCCTCAATTCAGTGTAGTCGGATATCATTATGAGTCCTTCGGGGAGAGAGTTCCACAGTTTTGGGACAGCTATTGTAAAAACCCGATTCCCATGCAGATGCCGAGCTGAATCGAGGTTGTTGCAGCAGGATGGCTCCTCTGCCCGAGCGGAGTTCCCTTTTTGATCTGTAACGATCCACCAGGGTACACAGGTAGCTAGGGGCCGTGCCGTTCACAGCCGGAAATGTAAGTGTTAAGTGTCTTGTACTCGATGCACTGCGCTATAGGCAGCCAGTGAAGTTGCATCATAAAAGGAGATATGTGCTCTCGCCATGGGGTACATGTCACTAACCGAGCGGCCGAATTTTGCACACGTTGTAACCTTGAAATTTGTCCTTGTGGTAGGCCCAGAAGCAGGGCATTACAATAATCCAGCCGAGACAAAACAAGAGCCTGGACAAGCAACTGTGTAGCAGTCAGAGTAAGGCAGCGTCTGACACGGCGAATGTTTCGTAGCCAAAAATAGCCTGACTGACATAATTTACTGATATGAACATTAAACGAAAATGACTGGTCAAAAATGACGCCAATATTGCGAGCTGAGGGGGCAGGTGGGACAATATAGATTCTCCGATGGTAATACTATCAACACTGACCTTGTTGGAATTGCCAATGGAAATAATCACAATGAACTCTGTTTTGCTGTCGTTCATCATCAGCTTATGTTGGATCATCCATACGCGTATTTCCTCAACACAGACCTCTATTTTCTTCAGAGCCGAATAAATCACTGGCAAATGTAATTTCAAATTAAACAAAATAAGTATGAGTAATATTTGGCGAGCGTCGAAAACGATGGGTCAACATTACCCCGACATTGGGCCAATGACTTGTGCTTGCTATCTCAGCTTTGGTTTAGCCCTGTAGCCATGGTGACCGCCAAAGTATTTAATGGAAATTTTCACTCACTTGAAGTAGTGTCTCGCTGTCGCGATTCACAACTTCAAATGAGTGAAAATTATTTGGATTTGACAGAATGGAGGTTGACTGTTTTGAAATCTTGCTGATTGATGTCAGGCTTTATATTTAAAATGTTTAAAAGGTAATACTTAACTCCTACTGCGCGGGGATCGATGATATATTTAGACGTCAGAATACGACGTCTGTAGACGTCAGATTCTGACGTCTAAAGTCGATCCCCGCACTGGAAGAGTAAAATATTTATAAAGGGCGCTGACCCATAACATAGGTATTCAAATGAAGCGGAATCTGCATATATCAGACAAACTGATGGCACAGGTGCCGTTTTCTACTCTTTAGATTTAAAATTTTCTGAAAAAAATCAATCTATACGTGTAACATTATAACGATTTGCTCTTTTAATATATATATATTTTTTCGCGTATATAAGCGTCACTGGCAGGTAAATGGTTATTAGGCACAGGTTGGTCGCGATTGAATTGGCATATCTGTGATCGAAAAACCGACTGTAGTTGATGTCAAATTATAGATAATAATACTACACGTAGATAAGAACCAAATAATCAAATGGGAATGAAACGCAGCAAAGACGAGACATTGAACCAATGTTGTTTTAATGTTAAAGCAACATCGGGTCAACGCCTCGTGTTTGCTGGGAACGCAGTGCAAGTCGGATAAGATTTGTTTGACATCCTCGTCGCTTGAATCGTTGCAGTCGGAGAGATCGGGACATCCCTAAGGTGAAGAGGTTTATTCAAAAATTCAAAAAGTGATTTAAAAAAAGGTTGACCTCCATTTTTTCAATAATTTTAACCGTCTTGAAGTTGTGGATCGCGTCAGCGAGACACAACTTCAAGTGAGTGAAAAGTACTATTAAATAATTTGACGGTTAAAGTGCTTAGGCTGGATTAGCTAACGCAAATTTCAGCCTAAAACGACGGAAAATGTGTTTATTTATGAGAATAATTTATGAATAATTACATGAACTGAGATCCACTGAGATCCGAAAGTTATTACATCCTGGACCGCGGTCAAAAAAAATTACGGCCATTCGTCGTTCGTGGCTGCCGCACCGCGCTTGTGGAATAAATTGCCTCTTGAAATAGGCCTACATGAAGCAAAATCTATCACTATATTTCGGAAAAAAATAAAAACACACTTTTTTACATTAGACCTACATTAGACTTACCACCTTAATCTGAGCATCCGTAAGAGTGCATACTCCAGAAGGAGTTCTTCTAATAAGGATGTGTCCTTCATCTGTCCTTATCATAGAAGGATCTATAAATGCAATTGTTGGCTGTCCATTTTATCTGCTGTAAATGAAATGAATCGGGCTTTAGGCCACCTTTGTGCACATATAGGCTAAACTGGGCCAGGAGAACCTCCTGAGGATGGTGAGATGATTGAGATGACACTGTCCTCCAGACACAGGATTCGAAATTCGAGCCCTGGCGGTCTGAGGCCGAGCACGCTACCTCTCGGTCACGGAGGCTCCCCACAATACTGACTTTCACACGTGGATGGGGGAGAAACATTTTTGTTTCTTTGAAACCGCCGAGACCGGGAACCGAACCCCGAACTCTGGCGTGAAAGGCAGCGGTGCTAACCACTACCCTAGGGCCCCCGCCCTTTATCTGCTGTAAGATTATTCTGTCGTGCAAAGCCAGAAGCCCGTAACTGCTTACTTTTCTAGTGAGCAGATACTGTCTTTTGGCTTTACACGGCAGAATTGCCAGTCGCTGTCTACGTCTTTGATTTGAATTATCTCGGTAATAGCTGGAAGATTACTGATTATATCACCAATAAGACTTTTTTTTCGATGTCCTATTCAAAATCGGGCGTAACAATGTCACACCAATGATTGATCAATAATTAATTGATCATGCTTTGTATTGAGGGTCAATAAATTTGACAAGAATCGC
Source organism: Flabesymbios commensalis (assembly GCA_964017125.1). Lineage (NCBI taxonomy): Eukaryota > Metazoa > Annelida > Polychaeta > Terebellida > Flabelligeridae > Flabesymbios > Flabesymbios commensalis. The sequence goes on from OZ024913.1 coordinate 13,335,569, forward strand.
GTGCGTGAATTTTGAAATTAAATTATCAGGTGGCTGAATGTGTTTTGTGTACTATTGATGCTATGTGGGTACTTCTATTGTTCTCTTATTTTTTTACAATACAATACAATACGATGTGGGGCACGTCTATATATCATGTATATCGCCTATAGCTCATCAAACATCAGAGCTGCGAGGCGCTGCACCACAGGGCGGTCAACCACAGGGATAACTGACCCTACACTCTAAACAATATAGGTTCTTTAAAAAGAACCCTTCAGTACTATTACCATGCAACCCCAGGAGAACCCTTGCAGGGTTCTCTTGGGGTTGCATGGTGATAATATTGAAGGGTTAATTCTTAAGAACCTATATTGTTTACAGTGTTCTGCAAAGTTCTAGTCGTCGTTATTGATGACACCACCCATCCCGTCATTGACAGGTTTAGTTCCCACTAAGTGAGAGCGAATACACCTGAAGACTGCAGGATGCCATCACCATGCGCACTAATAAGGCTACAGTCACAGTATCAACATCATCAAGGGGATGGAATTCATATATAGGACCATACAGATGCTCCTATTTATAGCCATCCGACTAGTAGACCTTGTTCACTCATATCATCATTTTGTCAATATAAGCCAAGGTCTACATGGACATTGTGTATGATGCTAATAATAGTAATAGCGTCTGTTTTGTCGGCACTTATGTTCATTTGAAAAAAATCTTGTGAGAGTTGATCACTCCCAAGTGATTTGAAAACCTCGGCAAAGTATGGTCTCAAATGAGCATAATTACTTCCAAGCACAAACTATTGTATGATTGAATAACCTCATCAGTCTCAGAATATTTTACTGCAAAAACCGTGCTGCTGGCGCTTAGTGAGTCGACGCCCACCATAGTATATTTATAGATTACACTATGCATACATTAGTATCGTCACGCATATCAGCCCGACATATTTGTATTCTCCATAGCTCACAACTCGCCTTATTGTCATTATTGAAATGAATGGCTTTCATACCATGTGTAGTGTGTATCTTTATCATATATGTAGATTAAGTTGGGTCATGTTTGTGATTAGACTCTGGTTAAATAACTAGGTTAGTATTCTAAGATCCAAGCATTGTCATAAAACTACATTAGGTCAGCCATCTAGCAGTCAAACCTGTATTTTATATGATTATGAAAGCGTGAGTGTGACTGCAGTGAAATAATATGTTTGACTGCCACAATTATACCCTCTTAAGAGTATATATTACTCTTATTCTTAGCTCTTGTAACCTTGGTTATTATGTTATGTTTACCCGGAGAACATACCGGTGTCGTTTTTTATGTTTATGCTTATTTTAATCTCATTACATGTATGCTTTTATACTTAATACTCCATATTTTGTAAAAATAACTGTTATGTTTCACATCAAGCCCTTTCACCGCTGAATTACAACGTCATAAAATGCCAGAGCGCTGAATTAATTATATTTTTAAATAAAAACAGTAATTACTGATGTCGCCAAAAGGCGAAATGTGCGGTCTGCCAGGAGGTCGCATTTTGGCGACAACCGCAGTGAAAGGGTTGAGCACTGTAAATTGAGAGAGTGTTGTTTGTTACGTTGTCAAATAGGCGAGATATGATAAGTGTAACGATAGCGATAACGTTAACGATCTTTTTTATTATATTGACCTGTGTTACAGTGATTTTGTTACATCAAATATAAATTAAACTGTTTTAACACCCAGCCCAATGTGCTTATAAGTCACTTTAAAATATAAATATAACTTTGTGTACTTGTAAAAAAAAACAGATTTGGCAACACCCTGAGACGCAGTAGCACTGGAACCATTCCCAAGTTGGCCAACCTGAAGAAAAAAATCCAATACCCCGCGCCTCAGCGTATTGATATAATATTTCATATAGACATATATATAGTATATATATATACAATACTACATTGTTATTATAAATATTATAAACATGAAAATTCGTAATCAATATAATCTGTTGAACATTTTATGAAACACACAGTGCTTATCTGCGTTTTTGAAATGCTTTATGTATATATTTAGCCAGTGGACGGACGGCCTGCTGCATAAGAGCATTCAGCTTTGTGGGGAATGATAATAACAACTTGTTTTAATGGTCAGCACTCATTTAAGGCCTGGTGGTCAAACTTTGACCAGCAGGCCTTAAATGAGTGCTGACCATGTATTTAATGGTGAACTCGAGTGGATTAAGAGCTACATTGGGATACTGGTGGTAATAATGTGTGTTTGGTCGGGAAATGTGTTAATTTTGAACCTCTTTGTATAATTTGGGCCCTATTCGAGTTATTTGACTGCGACGCAGGTCTCAAATTATATAACACATCGCCATCCAAATATTGGCTATTGTTATGATATTACAATGTGGGAGGAAGACTAAGGCCAATATGTTTTTTTTCTGTTTTAGATGAGCGCGCGCATTAGATTTAGGCAGCGCATTACCAAAAAAACATGTGTTTTTTTCTGCCCAGCGTGCGCATTGATTGTTGACAATTTCCGAAAAAAGGGTTTTATTTCAGGAGATGTTTTTTTATTTTTTTTTGTCGCCCCCATTAATTTTTCTTAAATAGTTCAACATTTTTTTTTATTTCGTCGCCCTGATTAACTTTTCCAAGAAAGGTTAATTTTTTTAATATGTTTTTTTTCCGCTCTCCCTCAATAGATTTTGGATTTCTCTGATCTAAAGCAGAAAAATAAAACATAAATCAATGTTCCCTTATCGGATTATGATCTTGACTATTATTATACTGTAGTGCAAAGCCTGCTTACTCTCAATTACTACTTAATTTACAAGTAAACATATACTTTTGACTATGCAGAGCAGTATAGGCCTATGGTCGTGTAAAAATCCAGCTTTGTAGTAAATAAAGTTCTATAAAATCATGAATATCGTACATACAGTAATAATAAATGTATCTCACTATATTTATTGTGAGTTGCGAGATGAAGCTAATGAAGAATCAATGTCCCTTTATCGGATTATGGATCTTGACCATTATTATAAGACAATGATCTTCGCCATAGGGGTGCCGTGCAAAGCCATACAGTAGTAGCTGCTTACTTTTCAAGTACTCAGTTACTGCCTTTTGGCTTTGCACTGTAGAGAGGTAGTTACGTAGGACATAGTCATCTCTCACAAGTCGTTCACATAACGAGCTCCCTGTTGGCCTTGGGGTGACATCGTTCACAACACCCTCATAATTATCACCAATAACAATCAACAGACCGCTCATCACTCAACTAGAAGGATCTCGCCCTCCACTATGTTCCGGTTTAGAACGCAGCATGCATCAGAAACGTAAGATACTCACATCATCACAATTTATGGTCAAAATAGCCAAAATATTTTTCGGGAGGTGTTTTTAAAATGCTCTCGCATGAAACAGAACAGGACTTATGGAATGTTTAAAAATCAGCTCAGTGGATGCATAAACATGATAAATGGTCACTAAGCTAGGTGAAGCTAATTACAATGTATTTCGAGGGCGTTAATAGGGGTTAAATCGATCGCGTGTCGCCACGCCATCTTACGGCTCAGATATGAAGCACTTTGTAGAGAGTGACGTTTACTTTAGTCTCCCTCGTCCCATTCAAATGGTCCAACACCGAAAGAATTATAATGGCCGTAGACCCATAACATAGGTATGCAAACGAAACAGAAAGAGATAACTTAGACATTTATGATGATTTTAAATTGAAAAACCACTTTGGTCTTCATGGTTAATGCGAAAATATTCTGGCGTTGTAAAGGTTATGCACCACATGGCACATTTTGAATGAAATGCATTGATTGAAAAATTCCTCACAATAAGGACGTTCAATTTGTAATATTATACTCGGGTGTTCCGTGAAATCATAACATTTCTATCGACTTGAAATGGGAGTTTAAAAGCGGATAGTAATGAGAGTGAATTAGGACATTTAAAGGTGAATTTAGCCCCTCAGCAGCATGGCTCTCTGTTGACAAACCTGCTTTGGCCTCGATTATGACACATGATCACGCTAAGGATTTGTGCGCCTCTGAGGTCGGTCCGCTGAGGATATATGCGCCACAGAAGTTTTATTGATAGATATATAATCGAGAGTGAATTAGGTCATTCAATGGTGAATAGAAATGAGAGTGATTTAGGACATTTCAGAGTGAACAGAAATGAGGGTGAATTAAGACATTTGAAGATGAATATAGATGATGGCGAAATAAAACTTTTCAAGGTGAATAGAAATGAGAGTTACCTAGGACATTTAAATGCGAATAGAAATGAGAGTTATTTGGGACATTTCAAGGTGAACGGGAATGGGAAATGAAATTAAATAAGTGGGGTGTCAGGCCACCTGTGCACATGTAGGCAAAACTGGGAAGGAGAACCTCCTGAGAATGGTGAGATGAATAAGATGGCACTGCCCTTCAGACACGGAACACGAAATTCGAGTCCTGGTGGTCTGGGGCCGACCATGCTACCTCCTCGGTCACGGAGGCTCCCCACAATATTCAATCTTTACGAGGCAGCGGTGAGGAAACGTTTTGTTTCTTCAAAACCAAATTGCCATAACGGGGTTCGAACCCGCGATTTCCGACTTTCCAAGCAGACAGCTTTACCAATACACCAGAGCTCCCGCTTGAACAGAAATGAGAGTGAATTAGGACATTTCAGGGCGAACAGAAATGAGAGTGAAATAGTACTTTCAAGGCGAATTGAAATGAAAGTGAAATATTTCAAAGCGAATAGAATTGCGAGTGTATTAGGACATTTCAAGATGAAAGCTGGTTGCTAAGAGAGCGAAACCCATCTACCACGGGTCATTATTATCATATGATAATAATAATAATCTAAGGCCGGTCATAGATCATACATTCTACATCATATTCCAGGATTATTACCGCGAATTAATAATTATAATGATAAACTACGTCATTTGTTGTCTCCGAAATGAATGGAACGCAATAACTTCATCACAAGCACCATGGTCATCGAGGTCATTAGTCATATGTTTCTGTGTACCCGTCAGTTTTCAAGTTCATCGCAACAATGCAATCTGACCAGTAAGCACAAAACAGCACGAAAGTTGAAGCAATGAGAAATTAATTATATCGACGACGCTGCTTGGCCCAACATTAAACCATCTTATATGCGCGTGCGCGTGTCACAGTGACCCCAATGTTGGGTTGATGTGTGATTGTGAACCAACGTCAACCCAGCATTAACGTCTCGTGTTTGCTGGGATGTTATTGATGAATATGAAATAAAACAGCGAACAAGATCTACAAACAGGAAGTAGAATGACCTTCTCAAAATACCAGCTACATAATATTCCGAAAAAAAGGAAATTTGATGCGCTGAACTTTTGCGCAGCCAGATATACAAAACGTCGGACAAACCGTACAAAAATCTACAAAACGTCCAATAACCTTCTCTTGTTTGTCTAATACCTCTACACCGATCTGTTCTATGATTGGTCGTTATATCTGTTTCGACCAATCAGATGCACATAACCTCAGTCACCAATGATTGAATTGGCAATAGTTTGGAGGAATGTTCACTTGTGTCTCGCTACTACTAATTTGGGATCAAATATTTTCTCTTTGAACACACATTTCGTTTGCAGTAACAGTGATTCAAGCAGCTTATAAAACGTATTAAAAACGACTATAGTCATGATCAGTGGGGAACAGTGATGAAAGGGTTACGAGTACTGAGGGGGGGGGGGGGTGGGGGATAAAGTGGCTTGGGAGAATATGAACCTAAATTAAAACACACCACTACATTATTTGCTTTGTCCGACCACTACATCTAAGCCGGGAATAGAGTTTTTGTTGATCAAGTACAGACCAATTATATGGTAGGCCTATGGTGCTATAATCAGTCAGGTGTGATCGAGCTGTTGATTATGAAGGATCCTCATAATCCTCATACTCTCGTATACTACCCCCTATTTTAAATAACAACTGAATGACGGTGGTGATTGGCCGATCGCGTCATGTGACAGGCTGAACCACTCTTCGATTGGTCGGGGGTAGAATACAAGACTTGGACCGTCGGATGTGATTTAAGTCAGTTAAAACCCTCGGAGCTCTATGTAGAGCTCCTTGGGCTTTATCCTATACGGAATATGTACCTTGGAGAACATGAAGTTAATCCCGCTCACCCCACCCTATACTCACCAGTTGTGCTGAGACATCTCCACGCATTTTTTTGCGTATTTAACCCTTGAAGTGCTGAAACGTTTTCATTTAAAACCACGTGGACCAACGTTTACAATTTGATGTCATCATAAATGTCTTAGTCAGTTCTTTCCGCTTCATTTGAATACTCATGTTATGGGCCGACGGCCATTACAAATATGTCAGTCTTTCAGTCAGATTGTGACGTATAAAGTCGATCCCCGCACTGCATGGGTTAAAGTCTCGCTGAGAAGGTCCCAATCTAAATCTGCAAAAAATAGTTCGTGCAGCGTCTATCGCCATTCTCCATCAGAGTCGATGTGGCGGGGGTTAAGATTTGGGTCAACAGTTTCGAGAAGGTAATACTCGACATAAGCCACACACAGATTTGTTATTAGGTCCGGCCGAAAGCCAGGAGCATATTAAGTTTATTGCAATAATGTGTGTGTCCTAATTTTCGGGGAGGGTGGTGTCGTGTGTGGGAGACGGGCATATGTGCTTGGCTGGGCAATATGTTAAGTTGAGAGCCCTCTTGTACAATTTGTTCCCTACCGCGTACTTTTTTATGTTAGCATTATAATTAACCCTTCAAACACTAAGTTATATAATTTAAATTTTCATCCACCTTAAGTTTTTTGCCTCGCTACCGCGATCCCAAAATTCAGGTATGAAGAAATTACTGGTCCAAGTTTTGTATTCCTCCCCCCCCCCCCCGCCCGACCAATCGGTAAGTGGTTTAGTCGGTGACATGACGAGATCAGCGAATTACCGCCGTCATTTAGTTGTTAATTTGCATCAAATTATATGACATTCTAGCAAATTTAGCCCTTAAAGCGCGGGGAACGACCTTAGACGTCAGAATCTGACGTCTGTGGACGTCAGATTCTGACGTCCAATGTCAATCCCGCACTGTAAAATATTTTATAATGATCGTAGACACACCACGTATGTATTCAAATGAAGCGGGAAGAAAAACTGAGACATTTAGAATTATTTTAAATTGAAAAAAAAATTTGGTTTCAATGATTCTGTCGATCAATCGGTAAGTGGTTTAGTCGGTGACATGACGAGATCAGCGAATTACCGCCGTCATTTATTTGTTAATTTGCATCAAATTATATGACAATCTAGCAAATTTAGCCCTTAAAGCGCGGTGATCGACCTTAGACGTCAGAATCTGACTCCTGTGGACGTCAGATTCTGACGTCCAATGTCAATCCCCGCACTGTAAAATATTTTATAATGATCGTAGACACAACCACGTATGTATTCAAATGAAGCGGGAAGAACAACTGAGACATTTAGAATGATTTTAAGTTGAAAAAAAACTTTGGTTTCAATGGTCTGTACAAAAATAATTTAGCGATTTAATGGTTAACGCTGATCTCTTCTTTAAATTGTCTATAGTTTGAGGAACACGACGCGAGTAGCGTCATAAGGGTTAATTAACCCTTACAGTGCGGGGATTGACTTTAGTCGTCAAAATCTGACGTCTACAGACGTCAGATGCTGACGACTAAAGTCGATCCCCGCACTGTAGGAGTAAAAATATTTCTAATAGCCGTAGACACATAACATCGGTATTCAAATTAATCAGAAAGAGCTAACTAAGACATTTATGACGATTTCAAATTGAAAAAACTCCTTTGGTCTCTATAGTTTACATGGAAAATTCAGCGCTTCAAGGGTTGAATATGTCAGAATACAATGTGGTCTGTCACACCACACTCGCGGTTTCAATCTGCCACAGCTACAAATAGACTTGGTTGCAATCATTTCGTTCCACATTTTGTTACAACAAGAGACAAATAGTCATGACTTTTCATGATTTTAAAATATCCTTCACTCGCCACGACGACAGGTAAAATTCAAAAAGACATCGCCCGTAGCCAATAGATTTTAGCACACATGTAGCATTTCTGATTCTGAAGCATATTATAACCTTTTCATTAATCAGTCGAGTGACGTCTTATATGGTTCCCATGTATATTTGTGAAATCGGCTTTGAAGTCGGCTTAATTATGGATATTTGTAAAGAGTTGTCGTTTGTTGATATGTTTGATATTTATTTGACATTTCGTCTTGGACTTTACATGTCTTTCATAATAAAACATAGGCTACCTTTACCATTTATGACATAAGTTATTCGTTTGTCAATATTATGAATACAACTCTAAATATCCACTTCGAAGCGAATTCGAACAATTTTCTTGAACACAATTGTGTTGACTAAAATGTAGAAACAGATAATAGGGTCTGCAATGCCGCCTACATGATCTACAAATAAATTTAAAATATCTCAAATGAGAGCACCTTCCGACATGACATCTGAAAATAGCACTGCTAATATGATTTCATGACATGATTTCATATAAATATATAGTTCACTTTAGGTATTTGAGCGTGGGCTATAATTATTTTTCGATAAATACAGTGGAGCAAGTATAGTAGGACCTACTCTGTTCCAATGTAAATATCAACTAAATTAGTGCAATTATACCGCTGTATAAAGACAGAAGGCAATAACTTCTTACTTAAAATGCAAGCATTTACTGTCATTTGGCTTTGCACGGCAGACTACTTCCTAGCAAACACAAAAAGTCCAGCATCTGCGACGTTGGTCCAACATTGTATAAATGTTATACAAATGTGTTGTGTTTGCTGGGTTTGACCCTTCCAAAGACCAAGTACATAATTCAAAATCTTCTTACCAAAAAGACGTCCTTCTGAAATGGTGCTCACAAAGATTGTGGTTCTATTTGACAGAAATCCACTTGTGGATGGTGCGTGGGGGTGATCTGATCAATTGACACAAGTGATAGATTATACATGCGGCCATTAAATCATCTCCCTCATCATCACAATCATTATACACCTCAATCAAACCAGTGATGCCGATGCAATGGCTGGGTTCAATCATAGAGTGAGACCCAAGTCAAGGCCAAACGTTGTCACTACATATTCTTGCAGGTTGAGAAGAAAGCTTTTTCTGGCTTTCTGAAACGCGCATTCGCTCTTTGATATGCCGCTCTTAGATCCTGTGTTGAATTGTGCTCCCGGCTGGACTGTGTTAACAAGAAGATTCTATCGTGTTACTTGTGCTGGCTTCTCCAGCAGTCAGCACCCCCACACCGTCTTCTAAATTGATGGGGATAAATGGTGTGGGATGTCAGTGCCAAATCAAATCAACCGATGGCTGCGCTGTATGTAGAGTAATGTACGGTAGTCTCTCTTCTATAAACGCTCTTATCCACCTTTGCCTCTCTTCGCTAAGCGCTCGTCCAATAAATTGTATTTTGCCCGAGATAAGTAGAAGCAAATGCTACGGTCACCAACTCAGCACACTAGAGAATATGAGGCCCACTACAACAGCAACTTGAATAAATAAAGTATCGCTTCTCGATGCCGCGCGCCAGTCCGCTCGTGTCCTGCATCAGCAAATAACCTATTGAAAATTAATTCCACGTCCTGTCTGAACACACTGCCGGCAGACTGGGGCAACATGTGGCTTTACGCAGACGAGACTATTGTGCCCCCCCCCCCCGCCCCATCTGACCTGTGCTAGTTCTAGTAAAGGAGCACAGTGCCACGGATGTTAATTATGCGGCTCCTTTGCTGTTGGTGGCTGGTCCTATTTGCTGTTGCCCTTCACGGGCAAGCACGAGATGTTGAACCGGTGTTGGGATAATGCTGGGCCGTATCCCCAGCAAACACGAAGACTTTACCCAATGTTGTTTCAATATTGGCCCAGCGCTGGACTAACATTGAAACAGCATTGGGTCAAGTCCTCGTGTTTGCTGAGGATCGTGTTTCCTGCTTGGTTGTCACAGTGGCTTGGCTGTTTCTGGACCTGTTGCTTCTGTTCTGGTGGTCCAGTTGTTTTACTTCTCTCTTAATCATTCCTTTTCTAATCTCTCTCCATACGTGTGTGGCTTCCCTTCCTTCTTGCAGTCAATCAATCAATCATTTTACCTTTTAAAAATAGCTATTCAGAAAATAGTTCCTATATCAGACGTTCCAGGTAAGAAATCCGATTTATGCACATTTTGAAATAAAACAGAGTACTACATTTGCTCTACATGATGTTGCATTGCATTACATTGCATTGCATAGCGTTGCATATTGAGTAATATTGTGTTGAATTTCAAAGCATTGCGTTGTTGTATTACATTGCATTGCGCTGCTTTTATTGTCACGCAAAGCAATGCAGTAAAGCTTAGATTACATTGCATTGCATTCAGAGATTGGTTCATCGCCGGGCAAACGTCGCTCCATTGGCCAGCAATGTGACAACATCTTTCATCTGTCGGGCTCAGATGCGATTATGGTGGTCATTGCCCTTTGCTGTTAATTACACAAAAGTGTTTCAACCGAAGGTCAGCTACGAAAAATTAGTAATTATAAAGTATTGATTGTCACATTCTTCCTGTGATTTAGGATTAGTCTACGTCAACATATGTCCTACATATTAATCAACAGTGTTCCAGCAAACACGAGACTTCGGCCAAATGCTGGCTCAATGCTGGTTCACAGTCTGTGGCATGTTTTACATTGCATAGCGCTGCGTTACATTATATTGCACTGCATTCATTTAGATTGGCTCATCACTGAGCAAACGTCGCTCGATTTGCTCAGCGATTTGAAAATGTCTTTCATTTGTCTGGCACGGATGGTGATATGTGCTCCCGTAACGAAACCTTGGTGTTCAGATGTGAGAGCCGGTGTCAGCTGGAAAGTTTTACCTCAGTCTGATAAAGTTTTACGCATCTAGCACTTTGGCTTGCCTGCTACTGGACTTTAATTCTTTATGTTTCGCAAGTACTGCTGAGCTTTTCATCTTAATAATTACCATATCCCCGCGCATAAACGTGCATGCACTTATAAGTGAATATCGCATGTCTTGGGGATGTTTTGAAACTATTTTATGCTCGAACATTTAAGTGTGTGCACTTGTTCTCGAAAACTAAGTACATGCACTTTTTTTCGAAAACTAAGTGCGACCCTATTCTCAGTGACTTTGTCTCTCACTATGGTACTTCAAACAACTCTGTCATCAACTTGTGTCTTTATAGATTCAGGTTTGTGGTTATTCACATTCGAAATTGTATTACAATGTTATAATCATACTTGTATTTTATACATTATATATGATGAATATTTAAAGATCTCACTGAACTAATCCCAGCTGATCCCATGTTGAATTATCCGCATTCGAAGCGTGTGGATACCCATCTAAACAAACAACTTGTTTATATAAACTCCTTGCCTGAATTTGACAGTTACGTCAATATATCGTCCAGGCTAACTTAAATTGAATGTATTATAATATATGTTTTGTTAACATTAAGTGTACCGTTACACTCCTCGTCCCCAGTAGTGCGTGAACGCGCCTATTTACAGATATTGACAGAATATTGACGGTAGTGGTGACAATAGGGTGAGGTGGAACGGCTATTTACGACTGACTGATTTACGATCAAATTTAATATATAAAAAATACTTTTTGTTGTTTGCTATGTAATGCATAAAGGTATGCCGTGTTAAATAATAATATGATAATGATATAGTAATGTATCAATTAGACTATATCATTTTTGGTGCAAAATGAATAACTTTTATAGTTTAATTTACTTCATATAGGTTGCGATAGTTTTGCTAAGATCGCTTGTTATTTGAATATAAGTGCATGTAGTCTCTCTTGAAATATGTTTTGTGTTCGAATATAAGTGTATGAACTTGTTTTCGAAAACCAAGTGCATCTTCAAATATAAGTTCATGCACGTTTATGCGCGGGGATACGGTATTCCTTCGGCTTCTCTTTCTGCAATGAATGAATGAATGAATAAATATATGAATGAATGAATGAATGAATGAATGAATGAATGAATGAATGAATAAATGACTGAATGAATGAATGAATGAATCAATCAATCAATCAATCAATCAATCAATTAATCAATCAATCAATCAATCAATCAATCAATCAATCAATCAATCAATCAATCAATCAATCAATCAATCAATCAATCAATCAATCAATCAATCAATCAATCAATCAATCAATCAATCAATCAATCAATCAATCAATCAATCAATCAATCAATCAATCAATCTATCAATCAATCAATCAATCAATCAATCAATCAATCAATCAATCAACAAACTATTCAATAAATTATTACGTCGTATTTTATTTGATTGCAATGCATTGTGTTGCATTGCATTACACTTGCATCGCATATTACACTCGATGATTTACTCATCACCTATAAAACGTAGTTCGCTAGGTTCAGCGCTGTGTCAGCGTCTCGCATATTTTCACTCACTTGAAGTTGTGGATCGCGTCAGCGAGACACAACTTCAAGTTAGTGAAAATTCAAATTTGGTCGTGCTCATCTAGATGGTGTGTCATGATGTTAAAACGTGGTGTTTATATGTGACCTTGGTGTCATGTAGACCGTTTTACCTGTGTCTGATTGATGTGAGAGGCGATACTTTCTCTTTGGCATTAAGCTGGCCATTGGCTATTGATATTAATTAAGGAAAATAACTTCACCTCAAGGTCGTACACGAACTATTTTCATGATTATTAGTGATTGCTTGCCACATTCTATCCGTAATTTAGTTAGCCGTGATGTAGTCAATACACATTCTGTGCAAAGCCGAAAGGTAGTATATGGTTACTTTATCAGTAGGCAAATACTGCCTTTTAGCTTAGAACGGCAGACATACAGTACTGATTTAGCAAAATGTGACAAGCTTTTTCAGTAGGGCTAGCCCCGGCTAACGCAGGCTAGCCCTGGGCTAGCCCCATGTTCTCTCCCCACCCCATTTGGGGCTCGCATGTATGCGCCCAAAGTTATAAAATCCTTTAGCCGGGCCGCAATGTGCGTTTTGGTATAAGTTCATATAACTGGAGCCGCGCTCATATCGCCGGGGCTCAAGCCAATCTAGAGCCTCGGCGAATTGAGTCAACGCCTGTATGTGTTAGTCAGGCGCGCTTCTCGTCTGGTCCAGTTTCAAGCTCGACCGGTGCGCCGGGCGAGCCTGACTTTCCAGGTGCCTGCTTTTTCATCTTCAGTTAGGTCTATTCCAGTGACCGTAGCTTCATAAAACCACCCATTTTCTGAATTTATACACTGAACTGCTTTTCCGATACTAAAGATAATGTCTAAAGGCTAAATGCTAAATGGCTAAGCAGAAATAAATGAGGACTGCAACAGGTCTAGATGTATACGCGTACGGACACTCAATTATTGCACGTTTAGATCAACTCAGAGCTGTTTAGATGATGCTGAATGTGGTCAAGCTGAGCGCGCCCTGTCTTGCCCAGAGCGAGCCTGGCCAGCCCGGCGAGATGACACATGGTTCACAGCATCCATGTTACCCGCCACACAGTATACTGGGTGCAAGCCCAAGTAGGATTTGGGCGGGTATATTTTCTTGGCCCGAACCGTGTGGGGGCTCGAGCCCATTTCATGCGCTGGGCGCAACCAATTCTGCGCCTGTCTCGCCGGGCTTGCGCCCGGGCTAATGACGGGCTGGCCAGCGTTAACGCAGGCCAGCCACTGATGAAAAATCTGTCCCATTTTGTGAAATCAGTACTGTATAGTGTGTTTAGTTATTCAAACATAGTTAATTCACTAAAATCAGAACAAGATTTACATTTGTCAACTAATTGTAGAAAAGATCGTTTAGACACAGAAGTAAGTTAATAGACAGAACAATCTATGGCATGATCCTCCAAAATTTTTTTTCATCTTTACTTGTTCTTCGGTCATTGCAAAATGGCCGCCCTGACAGTAGAAATTTACACTATAGTTTGTTTATTCTTCAACATAATATCATTAACATAATATAAACACAATAAGAAAACACAGCTACATTTTATTCAATCATAGTGTCCAAAAACGTCACCATGAAATCTGAATTATGATAAACAGCGTAGATTATTGACATCGCGCAATAAGCGTAGTAAGTTATATATCGCTCTGTACAAGTTCATGACCGACATTTATGTCTATTAACACCAAATCATGCTAGTCTCAGAACTAGGTCAAGCTCCGATATTATGAGAATATTCAAATTAGTCTAAAATGAGGTATTACATAATAATCTAGGGCTATTATATCAAGAGTTAAAAAAGTCATTTTTATGACAATTATTAACAACCATCTTGTTTTCGACCCCTGGATGACCTTGAAATGTGAAAATGTCCAATGCAATGGAATCACTGCATTCAAATTATAAAATGAGGTATTACATTAGAATATAGAGCTTTTTATCAATAATTAAAGAAAAAACACTTTTATTGCGGTTATTGGAAGCCATCTTCTGTTTTACCTCTAGATGTCCTTGAAAAATAGGTATTGCAGTGTTCAAAAATTAGATAATACATTACAATATTATATATAGGGCTGCTATGCCAAAAGTTAAAAATTCCAAACGCCCTCTGGTGGCCATTTTGTTTTATGTTAATTATCCATCTTCTCATTGTCGAATTTTGTGATACGTTTTCTCTGGGGATTCTGAGTTACTGAATGACAAAATAAAACTAAAAGAACGTTTTGCTGTAATTTTAGGTCAGGCCGTTTACTTTCTTATATCTGCCTCACTATAATATCAACACAATTAGCCGAATAATATCAATATTTAATGTTGAAATAGCCACACATATCATTCTTGAAAGAGGTGAGAATTGATCAATACAGACGTGCAAAATCAAAATACAGTATATAATTACCTTACAAGTGAGTAGATACTGTATTTTTGCTTTGCAGAGCTGCATATCTACCAGACCCATTATTTTCTATCGTTGATGAATGAGCTAGCCGATTGTCTATGCTGCCATCATTTTAGACATTATACGTGTATGTTTTTTTTATAATACAGCCAATTAAATATCAGCAATAAAATAGATGACAATCGTTAACTAAGCATTGCAGTTTTATTTATTGCTTCTAGACAATAATTGAAAAGCTCTTATTTTTAAAGCTTGGCTTATCAAAATACTATTGGGGGGGGGGGGGTTATTGGACATTCAACGTGTTCCATAGCAGATACACATCTAGTTGTTGAAAACAACTATGTCATCTCAAATTTGAGGCCATGCAATTGATTTAACGATTCCTGACTAAACACAAGATGTGCTCCTTTCACATTATCATATACAAACTGGCGAATTCGGCAAAAAACGGTTATTTATAGATCAACTTTAAAAAACAGCAACACACATTTTAAGAGAGGCCAGAAACAACAATATTGATTTTGTCATTAAATATAATTTGTGCCGTCAAGCACGAACTATGTAATTTTGCTTCATTCTGGTAATATATTGCCGATCATTCAGAACAGAACTTGAAAGCAGTTGTACCAGCTGTTTTATATTATCACTAACATTAGCATACGCTCAGCTACTGCGAATATGGCCGTCCACTTCATTGCATTGCATTGCATTGCATTGCATTGCATGGCATTGCATTGCATTGCATTGCATTGCATTGCATTGCATTGCATTGCATTGCATTGCATTGCATTGCCGGTGTCGCCGGTGTCGCCGGTGTCGCCGGTGTCGCCGGTGTAATGTAAGCGGTTCTACCTGTACTACTTCTCGGCGGTTTGAAATAAACAAAAATGTTTCTTCCCCATCCACGTGTGAAAGTCAGTATTGTGGGGAGCCTCTGTGACCGAGAGGTAGCGTGCTCGGCCTCAGACCGCCAGGGCTTGAATTTCGAATCCTGTGTCTGGAGGGCAGTGTCATCTCAATCATCTCACCATCCTCAGGAGGTTCTCCTGGCCCAGTTTAGCCTATATCTGCACAAAAGTGGCCTAAAGTCCGATTCATTTCATTTCTACCTGTACTGATAAAGTCAGAAGCAATACTTTCTCTGTGGTATTATAGTGGTCACTGCCTTCTCACATTAACTAAGCATGCTGAATCTAGCGCGAAGGTCACATACGAATAATTGATAATTATAAATAGTTGATTAGTTTCATTTAAGTCTTACAGGTCAATGAATATTGTGATTAGCTATTTCAACATGACACGTCCATAACGACATCTTCATCGAAAAAATAATATAGTATGGTCAAGCAAAACCAACCTACAGAAAAATGTCTCATGAAATGGACAGAAATATACAACATGGTGAAATTCCAAAAAAATACGTTCTCTAACTAGTATGTACAACTAATTTTATTGAAAGAGACTTTATTCATCTAAGGATAGAAATAATGTTAGAATTTTTAAGGTAACATTATTCTTGCCCAGTTTCTTATCATCAATTTTGGTCATGTTTAACATTCAAGTGGTTAAAATAACTATATCCTATCGGATGTGACATTTTTAAAAATCGCCGCTCCGTAATAAATGCATCATTAAGGATCACTTATTTTCATTTTAACTCACTAATTACTAGCCTACTGTAGACTATATAATATGTTGTTATTGATGCAACTGTGTTACTGTTGTTAGCTTTGGCAGATGAAGTGTTATGTAAGGGGATAGGGTGATATGATTTTGTTTTAAATCCAATTTCACATAGAAGCAAACATATGTTTTCAACACATGAATTAGTATGATAATAATTTTTCTGTCAAATACATCTCTATATTTTTTTACCAACACTTGAAGAGCTGCAGATCACCCAGAATATTTGCATCATTTGTTTTTTTATTAATATTACACTTAAGATTGGTAAAATCATAATACATTTCATGTTTCATGTACAGTGCAGCCAACGTGTATGGTGACGTACACCACATACATGTCTCCCATAAAAGTCGTTTGCCCGTGACAGCTATCACTGTCCCAGGCAGTAAAAAGAAACATTTGTATAACATTAATACAACATTTTCCAAACGTCTTAGACGTTGGTCCAACATTGTACAAATGCCATAGAAATGTTTCGTGCTTACTGGAGTCAAAGCTCCCTCAAAAATTATGTTATGTACCGTGATGGAACGAAAATAAAATCATGATAATGTAACAAAAACGAATCTCCTTTTTTACCGTGATTAATAAAAAAATGGTTTGATTTGTAATATAATAGGCGCGCATTGACACGATAGAAAGCATGGTGGAAGCTGCCTGGATTAAATGCATGGATTAAATAAGAAAACTCACAAAATTATAAAATTGTAGTAATAGTGGCGGCGGACGAACAATCTTACCCAGCAAACACAACACATTTGTATAACAGTTATGTT
>OZ024913.1:13357957-13513016 GCA_964017125.1 Flabesymbios commensalis
TATGCGGGTTGGGGTGGGGGATTAGGCTTATGTTCATTTGTTCCAAAATGATGGGTCGATGAAAACGCCTCGTTTGACAATTGTGCAGCCCAAGCCTGTTTCTCCATGTATTGATATGGAGAAAGGTGGCCTGGCCGCCTGGCTATGGCTCAAGTTGTCAGAAAACAGGTTAACACTATTGGGATTTAACACCAAATGTAAAGACACCGAATAACCTCTGATAGGCCACGACAGGAAAGATGAGGGCAAATAATGCACTGAAGATCCCGGTGCGGTACAAAAACGTGCGTTTCTGCACAGACACTTACGTTATGCATTGGGGCCGAGCGCCGATGGATTCCTGCGTGGGTCAACACTTTTTGGCAGTGCAACATGCAGAAATGTGTCATACGCACTACTGTGGCTGACCCACGTCAAAAAGCTGGCATATACTCATTTTCAATAACCAAGTTATGAGTGGTATATTTCAGTTTCTTGAAACATAATAAATTATTTGAACAGTATATCAATAAAGTTGTGTTGCGTTTCTTTTTTGGTTGAGAATGAAGCGGGAAAAGCCAAAGTGAGTCATTTATGATGGTTTTAAATTAGAAAAACGCGTTGGTCTCTTGATTTATTCAAAAATATTTCAGTGTTATTAAAAAATAGTTCGGTGTTTTAAGGGTTAAGGGTTAACCCTTACAGCGACGTTAGATTCTGATGACTAAATCCTATCCCCACAATGTAAAGAGTAAACCTAGTCATAATGGCCGTAGACCCAAAACATAGGTATTCAATGAATCAAGAGCTGACTAAGACATTTATGGTGATTTTAAATTAAATTCAGAAAACCCTTTGGACTCCATGGTTTATTTAAAAAAAAAATCAGCGTTGGGTTAACCCTTTAACTGCCAAATTATTCAATCTGAATTCTCACTCTCTTGATGTTGTGGATCGCGTCAGCGAGACACAACTTCAAGAGAGTGAAAATTATTCAGATTTGACAAAATGAAGGTCAACTCTTTCCAAATCATGCTGATTGATGTCACGTTTTATCTTTAACATGTTTAAAACATGGTACTTAATGTGCTAATAAAAAATCAAATCCCGAATATATGCGGCACCGGCGGTTAAAGGGTTAATGTATGCGGACGAGTACTTCACGCTGTGAGCAGGAAGCCTTTCCCTAATATAACGACCACTTATATCCTGAAGCCACTACACGGACACTGTCAAAGAGAAATGTCCACTTGTCACGGACGTATCAGGAAAGATGACTTCCGTTCAACAGCAAATGTTGGCGTCCACCATTTGAGGGCGAGGCATCTGAATGGTGCGCATTGTTACCAAATCCACCATTTAACCCTTTAACCGCCAAATTGTTCAATTTGAATTTTCACTCACTTGAAGTTGTGCCTCGCTGACGCGATCCACAACTTCAAGTGAGTGAAAATTACTCAGATTTGACAAAATGGAGGTCAACTGTTTTCAAATATTGCTGATTGACGTCACATTTTCTCTTTAACATGTTTAAAAGGTGGTACTTAATGTGCTAAAAGAAAATGAAACACGAATATATGCGGCACCGGCGGTTAAAGGGTTAAGGGCGAGGCTTATGAATGTTGCCCACTGTTACCGAGTCAACCAAATGAGGGCGAGGCTTCTGAAGGGTGCCCACTATTACCGAATCCACCATTCGAGGGCGAGAGCGCCTTTGAAAAGTGCCCACTGCTACCGAATCCACCATTCGAGGGCGAGAGCGCCTTTGAAAAGTGCCCACTGCTACCGAATCCACCATTCGAGGGCGAAACCCCCCTTGAAAAGTGCCAACTGCTACCGGATCAACAATTCCAGGGCGAGACCGCCTTTGAAGGGTGCCCACTGTTACCGAATCTATCATTCGAAGGCGAGACCGCCTTTGAAGGGTGCCAACTGTTACCGACTCCACTTTGAAAGGCGAGGCCTTTGAAAGTTGCCCACTGTTACCGAATCCAGCATTCGAGGGCAAGACCGCCTATGAAGGGTGCCCACTGTTACCGAATCCACCATTTGAGCGTGAGGCCTTTGATTCAATGATGCCCTCTGCTATAAAAATAGCGCTGGATAAATACACACATTATTATAATTATTATTATTACTTATTATTATCTATGTCGGTAGACAATAAGCCTATCGGACCTTAAAATTTATTTAATTATGCACCAAAGAACCTACGTTTCGGCGGGCATAGACTTGTCAACACGGCAGTTCATGTCCACACTAAGTAGCAGCGCTATGCCCAGTGTTAAACAGTCACTATATACGTGCATTTCTCTGCAAAGCCAAAAGACATTTTGGCTTTGTACCGCAGTAAAAAAGCTATATCAGGTTACTATTGATCTACACTAGTCTCAACAACCCCATTTAACAGTGCTATGTTTGCAGAACCGTGCAAATAACTCTCCCAATTGAGCATGGCCACAAGGTCATAGCAGCCGCCGCTCCCTTGTTTCAACAATCTATAACATCACATCTGCTGCCAGACTCAAGAATCATTTATCCATTCTTCTGGTGATTAATGGGTATTTATACATATACACCTATGTATACATATGTAGTCTATGTCTATATTATACTAAGATTACTAGTTGACCAGCCCTATAACTGCAAATTTTTTATTAAATTGAAATTTTCACGCACTTGAAGTTGTGCCTCGCTAACGCGATCCTCGACTTCAAGTGAGTGAAAATTATTTAGATTTGACAAAATGGAGGTCAACTATTTTGAAATCTTGTTGATCGATGACTTTTTTTTCTTTGACATCTTAAAAAAACTGGTCTTCAACGTGCTAATAAAAATTTTAAAAACGAATATAATCGGGAACGGCGCTTGAATGGTTTGAGTTGATGCTTGCTGAATGTTTTTATGAATGCAGAGATGCAAGTACTGTATACCAACACGACAGTCAAAGGTGAGCCCACTGCTGTGGTTAAACATTCGTGATTTTGTGATTTTGTGTTGTTATATTTAGCATCGCTTTGCGACACTTCACTTCCTGTTGGTGACAGTAATGTTCAAATGGTGGCTTCTCAAATGAATAAGAAGCTGAAGCGGCAATGTAGAGGAGCCAAGAAGCCAATAAGCCAAGATCCTTATCCAGTTGCCCATCCAGCATGTTCTAATTGAGCATGTTTTTAATATTCACGTTGTTCTCTGATCTCTTTATATTTTTGCTCTGCTTCCACCATCAATTATAGGAAACTAATATTTATCACATTTAGTGCTTATTTTAAACATGTTTGACGTTCTGGACCACCATCCCGTCCTTGTCCGTCCTAATACGATCGTATTTGGTGTGTACTACGTACGTTTATTCCATTCTTAATACGTTTCTACTCCAGTTCTGCAGAACGTATACAGTGAGAACGGGCTCGGTGTGACTGGGCCATTAGTAAACTGGAATCTTCACCCACTTGCAGTTGTGCCTCGTTAGCGCAATCCACAACTTCAAGTGAGTGAAAATTATTCAAATTTGACAAAATAGAAGTCAACTTTTTTGACATGTTCAAAAACTGGTATTTATTGTGCTAATAAAAAATGAAAAAATGCAACGAATATAATCGGAACGGTTTTCAAATGGTTTGAGTTGATGCTTGATGAATGTTTTTATGAATCCAGAAATGCAAGTACTGTAAACTACTACGCGATAATCATACTGTCGTGCAAAGCCAAAAGGCAGTATCTGCTTACTTTACAAGTAAGCAGATACTTTCTTTTGGTTTTACGTTGTAACTGAGCCCACTGCTGTTGATAAACATTCGTAATTTTTGTGATTTTGTGTTGTGATATTTGGCATCGCTTTGCGACACCTCACTTCCTGTCTCTGACAGGAATGTTCAAATGGTGGCTTCTCAAATGCAGCAGTGTAGTTTTGCCATGCAAAGGCAAGCAGCAGTCACTCTTCATCTGAAGTTACTGCTGTTAGTCCTTGCAATGACATACAGTATCAAATACACCTGTACACTACTTCTACAAATTTAATCGAGTATATTACATTTTTCTAGTTAAATTATTTATTATCCTGGCTCCCTTGTTAGCACCACACATATTAGTCCGTGATACAGACCAAAAGTTGGTACCACTCGGAGGTACCAAACGAAAATTTTATACCTTCTCAGACATGCCTGGGGCATGTCAAAAATGTATGATGGACATCTGAAAGGAGTAGCTTTATAAAAATATAGTGATTTTATTATTTTTTAACTTTCACCACTGTTAAGTATATGAAAAATCTTTGATAAAGAGTGTTTGGACACAGCTGTATGCCTCGTCAGCCTACCTGCGACCAGAAACTTAAACGTAGACCCGTTCATTGTTCGTCCGTCCGTCCACCGTCCGTCCGTCCGTCCGTCCGTCCGTCCGTCCGTCTATCCGTCCGAGCAAATTAATTACGTTTGCAGGGGTCGCAGGTATGAGCTACTGTGCCAAGCACAGAACAGCACAAAAACCCTCCATATTGAAGAAGTGATATGTGTTTTAGATCAGGCTTTGTATGCGAAACCGCTGAAGTGATGGAAACAACCACAGCAACTTAGCCGCATAGTTCTTCGGTCTAGTGTCTTACACACCATTTGCAATTTATTAGCAGTTATTGGCAAGAGGTTCGGAGATGCAGGTTTGCGTGATGTAGCAATAGAATTTGATATAATTGCAGAAGGATGAGTTGGCAGTGTAGTAGATGGCAAACGATACAACCGTGGTGTTCGACTGCACACAATAATATATGAAGCACCTAACGAGCAGAGGCTCCAGTGATGTTGTACAATTTACTCAAATATTGTCTGCCCTCAGAATAAAAAACTCGATACGAATTTTGACCTCACAGTCAAGCAAAAAACAACTTATCAAATTCATTGCTGCTGACTGGAAGCAGTCACGCATACAAGAACGATTGGGCTCGAAAGTTTTACAGTTAAAATGTGATGAGAAGTGTTTCAGAATCACAACAAATCCGCAGTAGAGGTTGAAGAGTAGAAAACCTCTCAAGAAGAAGCAGACACTCGCATTCTCTTGCATGCCAAGTATGCTTAGGGTTACAAATACATTATTTTAGTAACTGATGACACTGACATTTTGCTTCTCTGGCTGCGATTTCGCAATGACATGGATTCAAATATCTACACACAGAGGTCCAGCAAGTCACGGATCAGACTGATAGATGTAAAAAAGTCGGCATCTGCAATAGGGAGAGGGGTATGTAGCTCACTGATTGGTATGCATTCGTTTACAGTTTTAACTCTTCCTTTACCGACTTCTCCCTGATAAAACTACCCCCAGAAACCGACTTCTTTTTTAAGGAGGACCCCCGAAGTAGCCCCTAGGCACAATACAGGCAATAGATATGCGCATGCGCACGTTGCATAAATTGAAAATGCAAGAGAACATTGCGTCCATGTTACTGACCATTCTGTTTGGCGATTTTCAACCATACATGTGATGAAATATCTCCATTACAATTAATGCATGTACACATGTGGAATTCCCATAAATGCGAAAAAATGGTAAAGGAAGGTAGTTTTCGCATAAATGCGAATTTGGTAAAGGAAGAGTTAAGTTCATTTTCTGGCCATGGAAACTTAGCGCATTGAAACTTGTGATTGAGAACAACAAAATTCGAAGATACTTTAGCCAGTTTTGGTCATCAATGGACTGTTCCAGGCTATCTTTTTGACATACTACAATAATTCACTTGCCGTCTCTACTCCTTGTTGTCTACAACCTGTGATGTAAATGATCCACGTTATGAGTTATTCAGAGCCAAGAAAGGAGCTGTAGCTTCTGGAGAACCCCCACCCTGCAGTGACTGCCTCCAGCTGTCTTCGTGACAAAAGATCCAACTACTAGAACTACCAAGCAGCAATATGGCAACACTGTTTAAAAAAGTTACTTTGGGTAGCAAACCCTTTAGGCGGGCATGGTTGGTCAGTAGACAATGGCGACTTGACAGTGCAATGGATTAGTGGCTCTACAGCTCCGGATATGATCCTCAATTCTATGTCCTGTAACTGCAAACGGGATTGCCAAGAGTCATCCTGCCATTGTGTAGGCAATGAACTGAAATGTTCAGATGCATGCTTTCTGAAAAACTGCTCCAATATTCAGAAGACGAAGATCTCGAAGATTGTGTCGTTAAAATGAGCATAGGCTGATGTAATTGTCTATATAATAACTAGTCTTTAGATAATTACTCATTAAAATGTGTATTATCCTAGGCAAACCGTCGTCTGTAGCTAGTCATGTGTTGCTTGTCATGTGCAGCTAGTCATTCATCGCTTGTATGAAATATATATCTCTGTTGCAATTATTGAATTACAGTTAGGTAATGTTTTTCAAGTGACTTGGCACCTTTTTTTTATAATATAACTAATATATAATCATTATAATTGTTATTGTGTTTACTTAATTATACCAGTTACATTTTTTAGTCCATCACTAAAAATATAATCACATAATTGTAAACGTGTCTTAATAACTACCTTAGTCAGTGAAGTTTACAATATAAGCATTTGTGTATAAATGACACACATACATTTCCCATAGTGTTTATAATGACCGTGTTGTTGTAGTATGTAACTGTGTATACCCAGCAAGCATGACACATCGACCCAATGTTGGCCCACCGTCTATGACGTCGGCCCAACATTGGCCCAACAGTGTGTGGATGTGTCGTGTTTTCCGGGTATGATGAATCTTATGATGATTACTCATCAATATATTGCTTATTTCCTAGTTAAATCGTATAATTTAGATTGATACGTCGGGAATTTATTTTCCCGTGATCAAAGGGTTATTTTCTCATTTTTGCATGCATTTCTGCTTTGACATATAATCATGTGATCGGCTTGTAAAATTTGTCTTAATAACTGTCTTATTCAGTTTGCAGTAAGCTAAGCCTTTGTGTATAAATAACATTCATACATTTTTTTGGTTTGATGTCATAATGTTTATTGTGACTGTTGTTGTAGGACGTAACTGTGTATATGATGAATATAATCTCGACTGATTTTTCAGTAATATTTTGATTATTTTCCTAGTCAAATCGTACTATGTCGTTTGATTCGTCTGTTTTTTATTTTATTTTCAGTGCTTAAAGGGTTATTTTCACATATTAAAATTGATTTAAATTTAATCAAAGTGTGTTTTTGTGTTCTCAGTCACCATTGCATGAATTTCGACATTGATATGCCCCAACAGGCATCTTAATACTCATCACTTACATGACATAATGGTAGAATTTCTTCGAGAAAATCATCAAAATCATACGATAGTACATACAAACAAAGTAATTTTTCTAACCTTAAGCTACTACTTACAGAGGTCCATCATAACATTTTATACTCCTCGGATGTATGACTAAACGAAAAGCAAATTATTTTTGGTACCTCCATTTGGTACCAATACCCAATTTTTTGCTATCTGTACCACGGACTATATCATAACTTGCTCTCTTGAGGCGAGTGACAATCAATGCATTTAAAAAATATATTTCACATAGTGTACAGTTCAAAGGCTGCAGACCCAATGTTGATATTATGTTTGACCAGCGTTCGCTATGTTCAACCAATATTTAGTTCTTCATGGATTAGGCGTACTATTTCATTCCAAACAGTGACCGCCATCAGATCACTACGCTCTGATGAGGATATAATGCAAGATGGTAATTTCACAAGCCCGTTATAGCTTAAACTCTCTGATGCTAATCCAAGTTTGTCAATCCTAGCGTGTCCATCTATCTCATTTCAACATGTTTAACGAACATTAGCAAACACTGACACCAAGAAGTGACATTTATTCCAGTGATGCTATTTTTAAACTATAAAATCGTCTGCTGCAAACATGTGGCATAACAATAATATAGCGCTGGTTATTACGTTACGTTTCGTTTGAAATATAAATATAATTGAGATGTAAAGCTACTTCTACACAACAGTATCATAATAAGTGTCTCAAACGCCCACAGAGGCAGATATGGTATAGTAGAGAGATTATACAGCAGAGAGATTACCTCTACGACGCTGGACCAACGTTAAACCAGCATTGATTCAACGTCTTGTGTCTGCTGGGGGTAGTCATTTCAGATCCTGAATGTAAATATTGCATTAGCAATTGAATACAATAAATAATATATTTCAACTTATATTGAAATTTGTGACGGGAAACCAGCGTGGTGATTTTCGCGTGGTACAATGGTGTGTCAAAAAAAACTTCCCGTGGGAATTTCGTGTTAAATTTGATTTTTTGCAGAATAGGATGCATAAAAGTCGATATCAGCATAAAATTAATGTTTGAGTTAGCATTTTTCAGGGGCTGGAAAGCACCTCATTTGCATATTTTCAAAATGGACGCCACTATCAAAATAAGATCATAACGTTTTAACTAGAAGAGCCACAGGCATGTTCACTACTATTTTACCAATTCCCGATAATGGGAGATGAGAAATCCATTTATGTAGTCATTTTTTATTAATATCGAGCCAATTCGGCGTTTAAATCTGCAAATACTAGGTAAAAATGACGTAAAAATAAATAATTAGATGAATCATTTGAAACATACTTTTATAGTTGGCTAATGTATAGCTTACAATACATAGTCTATATAATACACAGAATTGGCTTGCTAATAAGGACAAACACAAGAGATGCAATTTATTTTCTATATGGCTTCCATTATGCGGGTAGTGGTTAGCACCGCTGCCTTTCACGCTAGAATTCGGGGTTCGTTTCCCGGACTCTGGTTTTAAAAAAAAAACAAAAACGTTTTTTCCCCATTCACTCGTAAAAATCAATATTGTGGGGAGCCTCTGTGACCGAGAGGTAGCGTGCTTGGCCTCGGACCTCCAGGGTTTGAATTTCGAATCCTGTGTCTGGAGGGCAGTGTGATCTCTCTCATCTCACCATCCTCAGGAGATTTGCATGACAAAATTTAGCCTATGTGTGCACAATAGTGTACAAAACCCCGATTCATTTCATTTCCATTATGCCGAAAGTTTTATCACCCAATGTATTCACCGATGTTTTATTGTGTCTCTGCATACTAATCACATGTTTTATGTCACCACCGGAAGCTATTCAGGTTTCAAAGAAACAAATATTTCATCCAACAATAAATGTAGTATTGTGAGGGGCTTTTGTGACCGGGAGGTAACATACCGACGTCAGATCGTCAGGGCTCGAATTTTAAATCATCTTTCTGTCTGATTAATCTCACCATCCTAAGAACTTTATCCTTGCCCAGTTTAGCCTTCATGTGCACAAAGTGGGCCTAAGACCACATTCATTTATTCTTCCCCACTGTACGGTTGATTTCACATGCATACCAAAAAGTAATTTCCAGGGTCAAAAAAATAAAAATATTTTTTTTTTTGGAAGTTTACAGGTCTTCAATGTCAAAAAAAATTTATTGTAAGGTAAAGTTAGAATAAATGTAATACCTATTTTTCGTGTGAAAACAGGTAGCCGACCTAACCTATCGTACTGGAAGATCCATTTCTGGTACTATTTTTGTGATTCAACTTCATCTTCATAGTCGAAATGTCAATTTCAAGATCAAAGGAGCAAAAATATAATGCTAACAAAATAAAATAACACAATGTAATTTATTGTTTCAATTTTATCTTGGCTAGAATATCTTTTTCTGGAAATAGTTAGATCAAAATTCGCATTCCAATAACATTTTACACAAAATAGTTGATGGTCAAATGTCCTATTTATTGCTATCAGCTCAATTAGCTATTTTTGACTGAATAATGTGTCTTCAACGCCTCCCCACCGCACTTTAGCGCTTTCCCATTGCCATTCAACGCTTTCACATTTCTATTAACGCTTCATCGTCGCCCTGTACTGCCTCGTCCCCACCATCTTCTAACATATAACTTCATTATTTTTATATAAAAATGTACTTTTTTACAAAACGATCAAAATGAAACAGGCTTTGGGTCACGACATAGTCACATACGCTTTTTTCAATTTATGTTATATTATGTTAATAATTGAAATAATATTTAAAATGTCACAGATATCAAAATCTTGCTATTTTCTTTATCAGTATACTTTAAAATTGCAAATAAATGAAAGGCTTGACTTTTTAGTGACTCAGAACCTGATTCATTGTAATCCTTATGGCAATAAATGTACATGTGGAGATTTAAGTCATAAAGTTATGTTGATTACAAGCCGAGATATAGCGGTTTTTTAATTTTAGCAGCCATCTTGTATTTGGAAGGCTTCCTGAAAAATTCAACTTGGGCATTCCCCCCCCCCCCCCCCACACGTTTTTGTCAAAGTACTACTACATTAATGAGATTCTAAGCTAAGCTGAATTAACCGAGTTATATGGTCATTTTAATCTTAAACGAAACACAAACGCTCTGACAATAATTTCATAAAATGCGCTACTATTCTAATGATATTCGCAAATGCATAATTATTACCTTATAAACTAGCAGACTGATCGCTGCCGTCATAGTAAGCTACGGGTTTGACCAGAAGCTTTTGTGAAATTATTTTCAGTGCTCTTATATCATAAGATCCTATACTTACAGTGACAAGGTAGTTGTTATTTTCATACTAGTATTACGTGCATATAATAACAGTCGTGACCATAACTTGACCATATTTTGAATCTGAATAAATGGGGCATACAGCCATAGGCCTATACAACATTGGTATTTATTTCGACATTTTTTAGTAATTATAGCTTGCCACGGCGATGTTTAGGTATCTTCAAGTAAACATTTTATGCAATTTTTTTGTAAGATATTTTCTTACTACATAATGCCACACCACAGCAAAAACCGTAGCTGATTTCGGATACTGGTTTACTAGAAATCAGAGTCTATAACTGAGTAAGAGAAGAAGATCAAATTATCTCAGTGTGGTACATATTGTACTTTCCAAACATTCGAATTTATAAGAATAAACATTTTTAAGGGATCAATCCAATATCTCATCCTTGTCTTGCAATAGTGGTTTAACTATATTGCACGATATTCAAGTATCAAGCAATGGTCTAGTTAACTTGCAGGTTTGCCAGATATCAAACATTATAATAATAAATAATATCCTTAACTCTATTATGTTTTACAGATCAACGATTTTTCAGAGGGTATCCCATGTGCACCTGCAATCTTACGTTTACATTGATGATTATGGTTAAGCCATCCTGCACAGTTTTCAAGATACACGAAATATCTTAAATGTAATATGTGACGTATATATTATACTTTTACACATATATCCAATATTTTTACCTAGAAGAACACTTTGCAAAAACATAAAGTGTATATTGTCATTTTGACAATGAGCATATCTAAATAGAGAGGGATGTGGCATAATGGTTAGAGCGTGGCGCTTGGTGTAGAGTGGTGTAGGGGGCATCTTCACCTATCTATGCTACCGGCAGACTCCTTGATATCACGCATATGTGCTATGAGTACACGACCCCCCCCCCCCCCACACTTCTCCCTAGCCAGCTCAGAAAACCCAGACAAGTTAACCTGAGTGTGACTTTTCACGCTGCAGCTAGTTAATCGGTGACGTCATAATGAATATTTGCTCGCCCCCCTCCTGTTCGTACAGATTTAACGCACACCTGTGAGTGGCAGCATTGAGGTCAGACGTGTGTTTCCACAGCCTGAAGAAAAAGTATATTTTAAATGGTTATACGTATGTGAATTCGCACACCAAGTGAACTATTTCAATTTCAACACTATAAGGAAACAATATGTTACAGAGTTGATTTAATATTCGTCAAAATGTGTGTTTTATTTGAGGTTTTGTATTTGAACACTGCTATTTTCTCCTGATATCGCCATATGCTTCTACCTGAACAAAGGATTAACCCTGATCCACGGGGTGTGATACACACAGACTGGTATATTGTGAGAGCAAATGACGCGTCGTAAAGGCAGACCAAATAAACGTCAACGGGCTGGCAGTAACTCTAGTAACCAGTCCCAATCTCCAAATCAACCAACTAAATCGGCCAGGTTTGATTTACTGTCACCTTATCCTGAAGCAAATCAAGAAGAAACTTTTACAATGGACAATGAGAAATTAAGCAAACTTATCGCCGACACTGTCACTCAAGCTTTAGGCAGGCCCAACCCAGCTCAGCCAGTTTCTAACGAAAATAACGCTGGTGAGGGATCTAGTACCGGACAGGCATTCGGGTTTGGAGTACCGCCACCACCATCATTATTCACAGCTCAGCAAATCCATAATTCTGCCAAGAAACAGGAGAAAAATCGAGCAAACCATCCGAATAATAGTGGCACGTGCACACCCGTGCCTGACACAGCTCACCATCAACTCACAACAAGCATTGTGAACAGCCTGATGCCCGCGCTCACCACAGCTATCACTACGGCTATACAGGCTGCCATGACAGGCTTCCTTAATAGTATAGAGGAGAAAATAGAAGAAAAGGCCAAGCAATCTGTTAATAAAATTACAGAAAAAGTGCAAAGACAGCAGCTACTTTTAAAATATGAAAACGATGCACTCGAACAATATTCCCGACGCGAGACACTGAGAATTCATGGATTAATAGAGAATGAGGGTGAGACAAATGAAGAACTGACAGAAAAGCTTCTGACAATCTGTCGGGATACAGGAGTGGGAGACATAGCAGCCAGTGACATCTCTGTGTGCCACCGTATTGGAGCGAAAAGGCGGAATGGGAGACCAGTAGCCAACAGGCCGGTGCTCTGCAAGTTCGTGAGCAGAAACATTAAGACCAAAGTTCTTAAGAACAAGAAAAACCTAGCAGGTAAAGAACCCTACGATCGTGTTTATGTTAATGAGGACCTAACAGGGCTGCGTGCACGCCTATTCGCATTCGCCAGGAAACATGCTAATGTTGAGAAGGCCACCACCTCTGATGGTAGGATTTTATGTTTTTTGAAATCACAGACTGAAAGGGGTTATCCCGTTACCATAGAAACGGTTGATGACCTATTTAAGCTGGGCGAAAATTCGGTCAACTATAAAGACTTTGGCTTGGACAATTTCTTATTAACAGCCTAGGACAGGCCAGGGGTACAACACAAGCCCAATTGTGCACCACAAATCTGTACAGAACACCCACCACCTGATGACATTAAGTTTTATGTCATTAATATATGTGGATTGAACTCTAAATTCCATACTCCTGACTTTGAAGATAATTTACTGAAATATGATTTTGTGGTACTGACAGAAACAAAATGTAACTTTGAAATTTTTACTCCAGCAGCACCTCCTATGTGGAGTATCAGGCTGGAGGGGGGAAAGGGCTGGTAGACTTAGTCAACCAGCTGACTCTTGAACGCTGCCACAGTTTTTGATTCTATGGCAGCTGCCGGAAGAGAATTCCAATCAGGGATAGTTCGATTCCAAAAAGAATTTTGTCCCAGTGTGGTGTTAGCTCTAAGATGTTTATAGGCCTGATTGTGCCCACCACGTGTTCTTCTATCCGCTGGGATTAAACGGTCATTGATAGGAATTTCGACTAGCTCATTTAAAATTTTGAACATGCTTACAAGTCTAGAATTTTTACGTCTTGTTTTCAAGTCAGTCCAGCCCAGGTTCTGAAGGAGAGATGTCACACTGGCTGTTTGTCTATAATTTTGGGTGACAAATCTTGCTGCTGATCTTTGAATTTTTTCTAATTTATCAATATCTTTTTGTCTAAAGGGGTCCCAAACTGTTGAAGAGTATTCTAAGGATGATCTGACCAGGGAGAAATAGGCAGTCTCCCTTAGTTTAGGGGGACATGCCTTCAGGTTCCTCCGAAGGAAGCCCAGAGTGGAATTTGCTTTACTTGTAATTCTGTTAATGTGGGCCTCCCATTCCAGGGTCTCGCTAAGGCAAACACCAAGATATGGTGTTGATGAAACGTTCATTAGTGTTTCGCCTTTAAGGGTGTACTCAAATTCCAGGTTTTTTGATTTCGGCCTGGACACCCTCAGGACCGAGCATTTCGAGGGGTTGAAACACATCCCCCATCGATCTGCCCAGTCCTGTAACGCAGATAGGTCTCTCTGCAGCTGCTCCTGATCTGCTCGACATTTTATCGGGCGATACAGGAGGCAGTCATCTGCAAAGAGGCGAACCTGCGAGGAGACCGTGGAAGGGAGGTCATTAATATAGGTTAAAAAGAGTAGGGGTCCGAGAACAGTACCCTGGGGCACCCCGGACCTCACGCGAGCTGATTCTGAAGAGCTGCCATCAACTACTACTTTCTGGGTTCTATTGGTCAAAAAATTTTGAATCCAATTAAGAGTTGTTCCCCGAATTCCATAGTGGTCAAGTTTGTGCAAGAGGCGTTGGTGGGGGACAACATCAAAGGCCTTACTAAAATCCAAGACAACAACATCTGTTTGTGTCTTGCTTTCAAAATTTTGAATAAATTCATCAGTTGTAATCAAAAGCTGGCTTTCGCATGAGTGTTTTGATCGAAAGCCATGCTGTACGGGTGTTAAAATTTTGTTTTCCGAAAAATGGGACATGATTTGTTTACAAATGATGTGTTCGAGTAATTTGGCACAAACACATGTGAGGGATATCGGCCTGTAGTTTGCCGGAGAGTGCCGATCCCCTTTTTTGAAGACAGGGGCAACATTAGCCTCTACCCAGTCATCTGGTAATTTCAACGATATTGATACGGAAGTACTATCCGACAAGTTAGATAAACTTGGGTATTTCATGTTATATAAAAATAGACAAAAATTACCTGTTCATCGTTCAGGCGGAATAGCAATATTTGCGCGTGCCATATTCAAAGACAAAACGAAATTGTGTCCATCAGAAAACCCAGCTTGTTTATGGTTTTTAATCAGTAAGAGTATATTTGGTTATGATAAGGATGTGTTATGTGGAGCTGTTTATATACCACCCGAAGGCTCCAAATACAGTGATGTAGGTTTATTTGACGATTTGTCTTTGGATCTGGTTTATATAAATCCCGATAACAAATACTATGTTTTATTAATGGGTGATTTCAACTCAAGGACTGCAAATCAGTCAGATGTTTCATATGTAGATTTTATGTATCCTAATGATATATCCGTTGACACTGATAATCCCGTATTGAACGGAGATACTTTAGCATCATTTTCTATTCCAGAAACGCGAGCATCCTTAGACAAAAATTGTAATAATTATGGTAATCGGTTACTAGATTTTTGCAAATCATCGTCCATATATATGTTTAATGGTCGAATAGGCTCTGACAATTTAACAGGCGAATTTACAACAACTAAGAATAGCGTTATTGACTATTGCATTGGCTCACCATACCTTCTTTCTAATTGCTCAAAATTCATCATATTAGACTTTGATCCTTTATTTTCGGATATACACCGTGGGACCCATTTCGAATTAAAAGCCAGACACCTGTATAATGTAGTTCCACAGTTTATATCTGAAAATCCTTTTACAGACACCAAAGATAACAATGAGAATATGTACATATGGGATAACTGTAAAAAAACACAATTTATTGAAGCTATTGATAATTTAAAAATAGAAGCAATATTAAAAAAATTTAATTCTGTCGATGTAAATGTTAATGAGATCGTTACAGATATTTCCTCTTTATGGGAAAACAGTGCGTCTAAGACTTTTAAAGTCAAGAAGAGCTACGTGAATAAAAATTCCAAACAGAAACGTTGGTTTAACGACAAATGTAAGCAACAGAGAGTCACATATGTTAATAGTAAAAACTTTTATAGAAGGTCTAAAACGACACAAAACTTTCAGAATATGAAAGAGTGTAGTAAAAAGTATAAATTAGAAATGCGGAAAGCTAGAAAAGAAATGCAGAAAAATTTTGAACAAAAACTAAGAGGATTAAAATCTTCAAATCCTAAACATTATTGGAATCTCTTGAATTCAAAAAATAAAAAAGCTAGTAAAAATGTACCAGATATAAATTCCTTTTATGAACATTTTAAATTTCTTAATGAAGAATCCACATACCCTGAAATGCAAATTAATAACAACACGCGTTCTGTTCTTGAGTTAGATAAAGAAATATCAGAAGAAGAAATATTACAAGCTGTAAAATCTTTAAAAAACAATAAAGCATGTGGTGATGATAGAGTCATAAACGAATATATTCGTTCCACTATAGGGCTTTTGCTCCCCGTTTTCAAATGTCTTTTTAACTATGTCTTAGAAACGGGAAATATCCCGCAAGACTGGACATTGGGAAATATTATCCCTATTTACAAAAAGAAAGGAGACACTAATGACCCCGGAAATTATAGAGGAATAAGTTTGTTAAGTTGCTTTGGGAAATTTTTCACAACAATAATTAACCTGCGGTTAAATAATTTTTTAAATTTAAATAACATTTTACTAGAAAATCAAACTGGATTTAGAAAAGGTTATTCAACTTTAAACCATGTTTTCTCACTAAAATCCCTAATTGATATTTTCTTTAGCAAAAAGAAAAAACTTTACTGTGCCTTTATCGATTTTAAAAAAGCATTCGATACCGTTTGGCGGTCAGGTTTATGGATAAAATTAATTTCATTTGGCATTACCGGAAAGCTTTTCAATGTTGTTAGAAATATATATGATAATGTTAAATCTTGTGTACAATTAAACAATAATAAATCAGCATATTTCAACTGTTACACCGGTGTTAGACAAGGGGAAAGCCTATCGCCGCTGTTATTTGCTTTGTACCTAAATGATTTAGAGTCATTCTTAAAATACAATAATGTTAAAAACCTCTCCTTGTCCGATAATGTGTTTGACAACTATCTAAAAATACAAATATTATTATATGCAGATGATACAGTTATTTTTTCTGAAACTCCTGAAGGCTTACAAAAATCACTAAATTGTTTGGCAGAATATTGCAAATGTTGGAAATTAAGTATAAATACAGAAAAAACAGAAATTGTCATTTTTTCAAAGGCTAGATACAGAGGTAATTTTAACTTTAAACTGAACGGGAAAAATATATCAATCGTTGATTCATTTAAGTATCTAGGTGTATTTTTTAATTACAATGGTTCGTTTGTTCGTCACAAAACACACCTAGTAGTGCAATCTAGAAAAGCTATGTTTGCATTATTGAAGAAATCAAAAGAGCTCGATCTACCCATTGACTTACAGCTAGAACTGTTTGATTCATTGATTTTGCCAATTCTGTTGTATGGCTGTGAAGTTTGGGGATATGAAAACGTTTTAATTTTGGACAGACTTTACCTCAAATATTTAAAGTATGTATTAGGTCTCAAACAGTCAACACCTAGTTGTATGGTTTACGGAGAGACTGGGCGCTTTCCACTTTCTGTATATATTAAAACTCGAATGATTTCTTTTTGGTGTAAGTTAGTGTCAGACGACGAGAACAAGTTGTCAAGCCGCTTTTATAATTTACTTTGTCACTACTCCGATAATAGGACATTATCCTCTAAATGGCTAGACACTATTAAACATATACTAGACCATACTGGTTTTTCCAATATGTTTGTAATGCCTCGAAACAACAGTGGTAATCTTTCTAATTTTCATATGGTCATCAAACAACGATTAGAAGACCAATACGAACAACAATGGCGAAATGAGATAAACGAATCTAGTAAATGTACTTTGTATCGTATTTTTAAGACGGAATTTAAATTCGAAAATTATTTTTGTTTTTTACCATTGTACGAAAGAAAAACATTTTGTAAATTTAGAACCTGTAACCACAAGCTACCTATTGAAGTCGGACGTTACACAAACACACCAAGAATCAATAGAATATGTATTTTTTGTAATAACAACACACTATGTGATGAATTTCATTTTGTTTTAGAATGTTCAATCTTGTCTGAAGTAAGAAACCAATTTCTACCCAAATATTGTCACCAACGACCAAACGTTTTAAAGTTTAAAAACATTATGTCAAGTCAAAATCCAAATGTGATAAAAAAATTAGTTAAATATTTAAAAGAATCTTTCAATATTTTTGATCTTTACATTTGATTGCTGCTTACATTGTATTTTTTCTGTTATTGTTTATAATCTTTATAATCATGTGTATAAAAGATGTACTGTTTAATTTCATATATATTACACTCCATGCCACCCCGGCCAGAGTTTGAATAAATTATTGTCTATTGTCTATTGTCTATTGTCAAGGTCAGACCAGTGGTCTAACTGTCAGACCTGATGCGGCATGATGTTAGGGTGTTTTGACAAAATAAGACATATTTATTTACCCCAATCACGCCTCAAGGTGAATAAAAACGAGTAAATAAAAATTGGAAATGAATAAATATCTGGGTGCTAGAATGGTGAATATTTCAGAATGCAATAATGATGATTTCCAGCATTTGTCCATATATGTCTATTTTATTAATACACTGACTTAAGTTATTTTTCCAGATCTACCAGTTTCTGACCAGTGGACGACCTATATATCTTCAAAACATGCTCATGCCATCACGAAAGGCACGGTCATTCCAGTGATCTAGCT
The DNA here is from genome assembly GCA_964017125.1 of Flabesymbios commensalis. NCBI lineage: Eukaryota > Metazoa > Annelida > Polychaeta > Terebellida > Flabelligeridae > Flabesymbios > Flabesymbios commensalis. Next base: position 13,376,435 of record OZ024913.1, read on the forward strand.
CAGTTGCATGTTCCACGGGTCAGAATTTTGGCAGGCACCAGGGTCTTGTCCGCTGCAGCACCGACTTTGGAATGAGATTCCGGTAGTATTTATCTCAGAAAATTATTATCAGAAGAATATAGAAACCTATTTTTGGGCTCGGCTTTTTCTGGGTGGTGCGGTTGACCCAGACGACAAATGCAGACAGCTTGCTGACAATGCGTCTGCGTGATCACGATTATGTTTTGGAGCGCCTGTGAGCTTGGATTACCGAGGATTTAGGCGTTATGGAAGTCAATTCTCCTATTCTTTTGTCCATTATTTATACATGCTGTTGAGAGGCGCGGTGACGAATTACTCCATGAAGAATACGCCAAAGTCTATCTTATCTCTCTCATCTCTCCCAAAAGACACATGTAGGCCCTAATATCTCTCAAGAGCCTCGTGTATCCGGCTAAATCCGAAGGTCACACTTATCTCATCTTGTTACATAGGCTACTTATGTAGTATGTGTCCCTTATACGTAGTTTCGACAAACTATTGTAATTTGAATCAAATACGATCATAGTCAGCACAATTTTGGTTGATCCTCAAGGACAACATCACCGACGACGTCGGCTCAACACTGGACCAGCATTGGCTCGATGTGTCGTGTGTTTTTGGATCTCCTGAACCAATGAACGATATAATTTTCAACCACGTTAGCTGAAATATGCAGTCATTTCGTTTTTAATTAAACACAGCGAGCCATATATTGAGAAGGTGAAAATAACGATGTGGTCTAGTTCAACATATATGTCTCCATATATGACTCCTTTAAGGAATCTGTCAATGACATATAACTAGACCACATCGTTATTTTCGCCTTCTAGAGCAATCATAAGGTTGGATACTACCTTTTATCTGCACCCTTTATCAACCCAGATGATATGAAGTGGTGGAATAATCCTCTCGAGCTTTGTTTACCGGTCGTAATCTTTCCCATTAGACTCCACATGGAAATGAAATTTAGTTCAATTATTTGAATATAAGTCTCATTTGTTATCCTCTACAGTCTTAGAGTAACCCATTGGGTATATCTACAGGACGCTGGTGTAACACCGTGTACCCGGATGAACATTATTCTAAACGTCGCTCCATTATTTTGCCCATTGTTATGAATATCTGAATCAACCCTTTTCACGCCAAGTTAATCAATTGGAATTTTCACCCAGTTGAAACTGTGACGCGATTCACAACAAGCGAGTACAAATTATTCAGATTTGACAGAATGGAGTACCCTGATGACATCGCAATAGACTCTGACACAGTAACCTCCATTTTTAAATGTAATACTTCTAATACGATCAAAATTTTACGCCTGCTGAAAATTGCCTAATTTTCATAGGCACTTGAAATATTCGTGCCAATTTCATGGCATCCGAGTTTTTCGGTAGGCGGCGCGAGTGTCGTTTTTACACAGCTGGCTGTGGAAACAGAATGGCGGTCAGTGTGACTAGGCCTCGCGCAGTAAAGTTAGGCGACCCAGTCATTTTGGGTAAGAATGTAGGTCAATGACTTTGAAATCCCCCTGATTGATGTCACGTTTTATCTTTAAAGAGACTGGCCCAGGCTAAAATCATCAAAAAATCGGTGATTTTATTTTGGCTTCTTAATATGACCATATGATGTAAACATGTACATAGACTAGAACTGCAAATTTTTATAATTTTTCTGCCGCGCATTCACCAGTTAGACTAGATATAGTAACAAAATTTCCGCGATTCCTATTTTTGACATGGTTGTCAATAATTAGAAATCGGGAATTTCGTCTCTATATCTAGTCTAACTGGTGAATGCGCAGCACAAAAATTATAAAAATTTGCAGTTCTAGTCTATGTGCATGTTTACATCATATGGTCATATTAAGAACCCGAAATAAAATCACTGATTTTTTGATGATTTTAGCCTGGGCCAGTCCCTTTAACATGCCTAAAAGCTGATATGTGATGTGCTAAAATAAAATCGTGACCGGCGTTGAAGGGTTAGGCCTAAGCCTCAATCTCCCAGTTGTTACTCTCGCTTTTAGTTAGCTTGGATGTGAATGGCTACCATATAATTCTCAGCTCAAGGTGAATAAAGATGTGATTTTACGAACACACAAGTGTAATATCTCAGACGAAATCTTTAGAAAATTCTTCCTTATTTCCACAGATTTTGTACGATTTATCTTGTGTCCAATGGCGGACAGGCAATGCAATATATTATTAACAGCTATCAACGAGGCCGCATTGTCCCGACTTACTCTAATGAGCTTCCGTACGAATACATGCTGGCGCTTCGTACTAAGCCACCAGTTGGCAACCATTCGTCCGGCCAGACTACTGGTTAAGAGTTGACCTCCATTTTGTCAAATCTGAATAATTTTCACTCACTAGAAGTTGTGGATCGCGTCAGCGAGACACAACTTCAAATGGGTGAAAATGCAAATTGAATAATTTGGCGGTTAGAAGGTTGAAGCTGCAGACTGAATCAATTTACGAATGAAAACTGAATGAATGAATGAATGAATGAATGAATGAATGAATGAATGAATGAATGAATGAATGAACGAACAAGCGAACGAACGAACGAATGCAATAATTAATGCTTGAATGAATGAATGAATGAATGAATGAATGAATGAATAAATGAATGAATGAATGAATGGATGAATGAATGAATGCATGAATGAATGAATGAATGAATGAATGAATGAATGAATTAACGAACGAATGCATGAATGAATAAATGAATGAATGAATGAATGAATGAATGAATGAATGAATGAATGAATGAATTAACGAATGAATGAAAACTGAATAACTGAAAAAATGAATGAATGAATGAATGAATGAATGAATGAATGAATGAATGAATGAATAATTGAATGAATGAATGAATGAATGAATGAATGAATGAATGAATAAATGAATTAACGAACGAATGGATGAATGAATAAATGAATGTATAAAAGGATGAATAAATGAAAGAATGAAAGAATGAATGAATGAATGAATGAATGAATGAATAAATAAATAAATAAATGAATGAATGAATGAATGAATGAATGAATGAATGAATGAATGAATGAATGAATGAATGAATGAATGAATAAATGAATGAATGAATGAATGAATGAATGAATGAATGAATGAATGAATGAATGAATGAATGAATGAATGAATGAATGAATGAATGAATAATTGAAGAATAAAAGAATGAATGAATGAATGAATGAATAAATGAATGAATGAATGAATGAATGAATGAATAATTGAATGAATGAATAAAAGAATGAATGAATGAATAAATGAATGAACGAATGAATGAAAGAATGAATAAATGAATAAATGAATAAATGAATGAAAGAATGAATGAATGAATGAATGAATGAATGAATAAATGAATAAATGAATGAATGAATAAATGAATGAATGAATGAATGAATGAATGAATGAATAAATGAATGGATGAATGAATTATTGAATTAATGAATGAATGAATGTATAAATGAATGAATGAATGAATGAATGAATGAATGAATGAATGAATGAATGAATGAATGAATGAATAAATGAATGAATGAATGAATGAATGAATGAATGAATGAATGAATGAATGAATGTATGAATAAATGAATGAATAAATGAATGTATGAATGAATGGATGAATGAATGAATGAATGAATGAACGAATTAATTATTGAACGAATGAATGAATGAATAAATGAATGAATGAATGGATGAATGAATGAATGAATGAATGAATGAATGAATAATTGAATGAATGAATGAATGAATGAATGAATGAAGAAATGAATGAATGAGTGAATGAATGAATGAATGAATAAATGAATGAATGAATAAATGAATGAATGAATGAATGAATGAATGAATGAATGAATGAATGAATGAATGAATGAATTAGGCGTCGGCAGATAGCAAGCGTCTTAGACGGTGGACTAACATTGACGCATCATTGGGCCAATGTCTCGTGTTCACTGTGTAGCGCCGTAACAGCTAATAAGCTGAGTTGTAAACGGCATAGCTACCTCAATCTAACATGTGGTTTGTCCAGTATTTGATTATCTGTTTATGGCCCATTCGTTTGTTCATTAGTAATACTACTCTTATCTGACCGAGAGCACGAGTTGATGAGGTATCTGTAAACACAGAGACATCAGACCCCTGTTGGTTCCTGATGGTCTCACTTGTCAAATATAGTATAGGCCTAATTATGTCACTTGAAAGCAAAACAACCCCAGCAGCTATACGAAGTTGTCCTAACCATAACCGCCGGTCCTGATTATATTAGTTTTTTTTCATTTTTTATCAGCACATTAAATACCAGTTTTAAACATGCTATAGATGGAACGTGACATTAATCAGCAAAATGTTACCTCCATTTTGTCAAATCTTTATAGTTTACCCTCAATTGAGTTTTGAATCGCGTCAGGGTGGGCCGGGTGGAAATTCCAATTAAAAAAATTGGCAGTCAAAGGGTTAAACCTTGAAGTTCCAATCACATCTAAATCCGTGTTTCAGCCTTTTATCCGTCCTTTAACCTTTTAAGCCCCAACGATGCATTAAAGCATCATTTTACATCCCTGAAAACATACTTAAGTTTCCTAAAACTGAGGGTTTTAAAACGAAAATTTCCATGAAACTTGTTTACCAATACATGGCAATTTTTTTTTTTTAAACCACATCAAATCATCTTCATCCACTACAAGTCGAGAATTGCGAAAGCAATTCTCGGCTTGTAGTGGATGATGATGATTATGGTAAATTCAGGATTGAAAGGGTTAAACGAGATAATCTACAAGAGAAATGGGAAGTATATTCGCTAGATCGGCATATGTTTGGATTCAACTTGTACAGTGTATTGTTTTGTGATGGCGTCACCATTACAGGCCTACATTTGTTGATAATAACAGTAGGCCTATAGTACGTTCAACATGTGCTTGGCTATGTGTTAATCAGTGTACCTCCTTGCACTATTTGAACCCTGTACCTGCTGTGGCTCAGACCTCTGTGTCCGAGCCCGACGCTTAAACTTAACCCACATAGATACGATAAAACAACATTTTGGTCAATTTCTTCAGCCACTCACTCTCTGAAGAAATGAGTTACAGAAACAGATCAAACTTTGGGAGAAGAATTTGTTTGTCATCTGAAGCCAAGAATGCAAAACACAATTTGTCCTATATTATGTATTTCTGGTCAGGGTCAAGAATCCTAATGATTAACCCTTTAACCGCCAAATTATTCAATTTGAATTTTCACCCACTTGAAGTTGTGTCTCGCTGACGCGATCCACAACTTCAAGTGAGTGAAAATTATCCAGATTTGACAAAATGGAGGTCAACTCTTTTCAAATCTTGCTGGCTGATGTCACATTTTATCTTTAACATATTTGGTACTTAATGTGCTAAGAAAAAATAAAAACCTGAATATATGCGACACCGGCGGTTAAAGGGTTAAGGCTACTGACTTATTGGCACGTGCTGAAGTGAGCAGCATTATGCAAAGGGAAGCTGTTGAGAGCTTTAGGCAGGGATTTATTAGCGTTTTATGTTACAGGCATGATTGAACAACAGAATTAATTGCCAATCGTCTCAGAGAAGTGGTGTGGCCTAAGTTGCCTTAACCCTTTTAGCGCGGGGACCATCTTTAGATGCCAGAATCTGACGTTTGTAGACGTAGACGTCAGATTTTAAAGTCTAATGACGTACCCACAATGAAAGAATGGTCATATTTTTAATGGCCGCAGACCCATAACATAGGTATTCAAATGAAGCGGAAAGCTAAGACGTTTATGATGATCTGAAATTGAAAAAAACACCCTTTGGTCTCCATGGTTTACATAAAAATATCTCAGCGTTGTAATGGTTAAGCTTCTTTGATATTGAGCCTCAGGTGTTCTGTTCTATGATCAATCTTGTGCTTAGTCCTAACAATTATTACGATACGTTTACTCATTGTTTGTATGATGTTGGGCCAGCGTCGCAGACGGTGGGCAAGGATTAGCGAAAAAAATGAATCAGCGAAAAGAACTACATGTAACTAAGACATTTATGGTGGTTTCAAATAACAAACCCTCTGGACTCCATGGTCTGTACAAAAATATGTCAGTTCTTCAAGGGTTTAATAACAGTTTTCTGAACTTACTTTTTGACAACTTACACAACGAACCGGGAATATGTAAAGAGATCAGGTTAAAGGGACAGTCCCAGGCTAAAATCATTAAAAAATCGGTGATTTTATTTTGGTTCTTAATATGATCATATGATGTAAACATGTCCATAGACTAGAACTGAATTTTTTCAATTTTTTGTGCTGCGCATTTATCAGTTAGGCTAGATATAGAGACGAAATTCCTGATTTCTCATTTTGCACAACCATGTTGAAAATAACAAATACGGGAATTTCGTCTCTGGCCTTCATTAGGCGAGTTTTCACCAAGCAAACACGACGAATGCATTGAAACAACATTGGTTTAATGTTGGACCAGCGTCGCAGACGGTGGCCTTAAATTGAACCAACATTGTTTTGATGTGTTGTGTTTGCTGGGCAGGCTATGTATCCGGTGGGGGGCTGTAAGGGGACGGCTAATGAACGGATGACCACGAAACTGGATCTGAGATATCAGGTAATGACCACGTCCGAACAACATCTTGATTGCTTTCAAATACCATGCACTGCCACTGATCACAAACTTCGGTTGGTTATATATCAATTTGCTTGCCAAAATCTGTTTGATTATAATCAGCGATTCAACTGTTGAATACGATATTTGATCTCATTAATTGTAAACGAATAATTAAGCTACATATATTTTAATATTTACCAATATATCGAAATACAGATAAAATTCACAATTGTGACTCTTACATACGCGATGCTCATTTGCAAAAGTGCCAACAAAAAACAGTTTTCTTCTTTGTTGAATAAATCGTTTAATATTATCATTATACTTATACGTGTAGTAAAGCCTATGTATTGTAAAACCAACCTTTCTAATGATATTCATATGATGATAAAAACGGGGGTAAGCATTTTCATTTAGAGAGCTTTTGTCTTTTAAAATATTTAAAATTTCACAACTCCACAAATTAATAAAATATTGTGTTTTCTGAATTATTCTTGAATCCTAAGTATGTATGTTAGGGCCTACATTTGAAAGTTACAAATTATCGGCCGTTTTTAAATTAAGATGGTAAAATATTGATGGATCAGTGTGTTTAGAATACGGACACTTGTATTGTGATTATCTTCATTATATCCTTTATTTCTCATAGAATACGTGTGGAGCAATATAGTACACAATAATATTTAATTGAAAAACAACGGTTGTAGGCTTATATGCTCAGTTTCTTCCGGAATATTTTTTCAGAATAATTGAGTTTATATCAATTCAAGCTTAACCTGGCATAAAAAACGAGTCTCAGATATTAATTGATTAACCGGGGTATACATTAGGCACCGATACTAACCTTGTGCTGCTAAGATCGTATATACGTTTTTACCTAAATTTCAAACTTCTGACTACATAAAATTTCACGAAAATATTGTAATATATTTTGTGATGGATGCTCAGTTAATCAAATCATTCAATCTGGGCCAGCTCTATTTTGCATAAATAATATCATTTATATGCATTTTAAGCCGGAAATTGCATCAGCAATTCCAGCTCCAAATGAGTGAAAAATATACATTTTGTCCGCATATTAATCTTTTGTGACTGATAGCTCTCACATACACGAGTTTACAAAACATAAGGGTTTACGATTTAATGCTTAAAATGTTGGCATTGTTATTTTGAGGAGCGAACAATCTTCAGCGATATATCAATCTAATTGCAGTAAAATTGGCTTCGCTTCGACTCCATAACGAGGGCAAAAATGAAATGAAATGAAATGAATCGGGCTTTAGGCCACCTTTGTGCACATATAGGCTAAACTGGGCCAGGAGAACCTCCTGAGGATGGTGAGATGATTGAGATGACACTGTCCTCCAGACACAGGATTCGAAATTCGGGCCCTGGCGGTCTGAGGCCGAGCACGCTACCTCTCGGTCACGGAGGCTCCCCACAATACTAACTTTCACACGTGGATGGGGAAGAAACATTTTTGTTTCTTTGAAACCGCCGAGACCGGGAACCGAACCCCGAACTCTGGCGTGAAAGGCAGCGGTGCTAACCACTACCCTAGGGCCCCCGCCCTCCATAACGAGGGCGTGAATATATTCAATAAGGCTAGACGTTTATCTGAACTGTATATAAGGCCACTATGTTTTTTATCTGTTTAGATGAGCGCGCGCATTAGATATAGGCAGCGCATTACTAAACAAAACATGTGTTTTTTTCTGCCCAGCGCGCGCATTGGATTGTTGCCGAGTTTCGAAAAAAACAGTTAATTTCGGGAGATAAAAAAAACATTCTGAAAAAAACGTGTTTATTTGAGGAGACTAAAAAACATTTTTCCAGTTATGTTTTTTGTGTTTTTTTTTCGACGCCTTCATTAACTTTTTTCACAATAACATATAGAGCAAAAGTTTTTTTTATTTCGTCGTCCTCATTAACTTTTCTAGAAATGTGTCCAATGTTTTTTTTATTTGGTCGCCCTTATTAAAGCATCTCCTTGGGATGATATCATTTTTTGTTTCTAGTTTTGTAATGAAGTAGTGTATCCCCCAGATCATGATTTCATTTTTTCAGAGTTTTTAGATTTTTAAAAATATTTTTTATCAACATTTCAATGAATCCGCTTGAAACCCAAACAAACATTTTCTATACCTAAACATTTGCTAAAGGGCGATTGAATGTTCCTACAGCATTTGGCCACATGTTAATGCCGTCGGCCCAGCGCTGGGCAGACAATCAGTGTTGCAGGTGTATCCCCCCATGTCCTGACTATAAGACACCAATTAGCGGCGATTGCTTTGATCTCACCGTCCAAGACGTGGGAATATGTGGTGTAAAGTGTTGTATATTGCTGACTTGTTTTGTTTACATGGCAATATACGACCTCAAAATATAACTATTTCACTCTTTTTCGATGCTTTAAAATTGTTTTTTGTCTTTTTTTGTATTTTTAGTTAAGATCAGTAGGCTATATATAGCTTCATATAAGTTAATTTTTTAACAATGACAAAATTGAAAATGTCTCATCCCATGGGGTAACTTTAACTTTTACAAAAATAGATTAAATGTTCTTTTTTTTAATGTTTTGATTTTTTCTAATCTACAGCAGAGAAATGAAACGTAGTGGCCTAAAAAGCACTGAGATGAAAACCACGCTCATTATACTCTGATACTATAATGCAATAACGCGCACATAGTGCAGAGCCACACTTATTACTTAGAATCAATATAGTCAACCCTTAGAGCTCCGTACTGGTAAATTAGACTTTTCACCCTTTTGATGTTGTGTATCGCTACCGCGATCCACAAATTCAGGTGATTAAAAATCACTTGGGTGTATGAAATTTATCATAACAGTGTCACAAATTTAAGGCAAATTTAACAATTAACCCTTATCCTGCTAAGTTAATGCATTTAAATTTTCGTCCACTTTAAGTTGTGTCTCGCTACCGCGACCCACAACTATAAGTGGGCGAAAATTACTCATATTTGTTTATTTTGAGACCAAACATTTGCCAATTTTGATGTCTAAGCTCCCATTTCATTCCCTGTATCATTGATTTGATCAGCTAATAAAACAGATTAATAACGACTATAGTCGTGATCAGCAGGATAAGGGCTAGAAACTGGTTAAACTGGCTCTGTTAAAAAAAGAGAAATCTACCATGATCGACGTCAGTACCCAAAAGGCCATGAGCCCATCTTGAATGATGACCTTCAGTAATTTGTGATAAACGATATAAAGTATATCCTGCATGCATATCAGACACTTTGTTTACATCCTGTAATCTTTAACGCTGCGCTTTCATGGCTAATCTAATAGTAAGACAATCAATTGGAACGTAGGCAAATCGTTCCGAGCTGATTTTCACACCGATAACATTAATAATAATATTTACGTGGCAAGGGACCCTTTTTAGAACTGATTATATTTGTGGTTAAGAGCTTAAAGGGTTTTGGTTGGAATAATGCTGGCCCAGCGTCGCAGATGGTGGCCCAGCATTACATCAGCATTGGGCCGATGTATCGTGTTATCTGGCGCCGGGTTTTTAAAAGGTCACCAGCATAATGCAGCAGTCAGAAAATACAGTACAATCATCTAACACTGTTTCAATGACGGACCAGCGTCGAAGACTGTGGTCAACATTGAAACAGTATTGGTTGGATGTCACGTGTTCGCGCAAAGTATACCACAAACTCGGTGATAGATTAGTGTTGGGTCAGCGTCGTAGACGATTGACCGGCATTGAACCAGCAATGGGCTGCAAAGCTGGCCCAAGATTGAATCGGACTTTGATGGGTAGGCCTACATCATCCGTATCAGATACATCGTAGGCAGGTATTGAATTCATGTTGGCCAGCACCGGGGATGGTAGTGGAAGTAATACACGTCGAAGATTTGGGATTCTGGCCCATAAGGAAGATTTTTTGTCTATAGCACTCAGCAGACTATTGCCGGGCCTCGGAGTCCGGGAATTTTTTGACCATAATGGTTCACTGACACAACTATACCATAAATTGAACTCAATAAACCTCTTGTGAATGTTATTATACAAAATCGGTAGAAAAAGTGCAACGTTTAGGTGATATGAGATTGATGAAATATTTTTCATAAAATATATGTTTTAAAAAAATTAAGTGTTTAATTTTTGTTTTTTTTATTCAATAGTTCTAAAATGAATGTCATTTTTCTAGTGTAATGATGTTTTTCAACTTCACCAGCCCCTGAAGATCTCTGGAGCAAACACGAGACATTGACACAATGCTAGATCAAAATTGGTTCACTCTCTACTATGCTGGCCCGACATTTGTCGTAGCCTATTACTGTGTAGCCTGCTATCATAATATTCTCTGTTAGCCAATAAACTTCGTGGATTTATTATATTGTATAATTTCGACGCTGGCCCAACATTGAACCAGCACAGGGTAAATGAGCCATGCTTACTGTAGGCCTATATTTTCTCATGTCAGCAATTGCTCGACGGTGTTCTCTTTGTGTATACCACTCAAAAGTTCATTTCAAACACCAGATTAATAGTGTTGCACCGCTCATAATTTTATGCATAAATGCTGTTTAAATAAATTCTTCAGAGCAGCAGACACGAGACGTTAAAACAATTTTGTTTTAATGCTGGCTCACCTTCTTAAACGTTGATCCAGCAATAAAAAAACATTGGTTCAACTGGTAAAGTGTCTGTATATAACAAGTGACCATGGGATGCTGAATGTCCCTGCGAGTCCGGCATTACGTATAAGATAAAGCGCGAGGAGCACTACATTCTTAGCTGTGGAAAAGGCCGTGGCCGAAGGCCGAGATCTTTTCCACAGCTGAGAATGTAGAACTCCAAGGGTTTTAACTGACTTAAAACACATCCGACCATAATGAGGATCCCTCATAATCAACAGCTTGGTCACACCTGACTGATTACAGCACCATAGACCTATCATGAAACTTGTATTTGATCCACAATAACTCTGCATTCCCGGCTTAGTATGTAGTGGTCGGACAAAGCAAATAATGTAGTGTGTGTTTTAATCGTACGACACATTATTTTAACCCTTACACCGCTAAGCACGACAAAAAATCGTTTTTAATCCATTTATTAGCCGTTTAAATCGCATTTATTGGGAACGAAATGTTTGTTTAGACATCGAGATATGAAAATGTCTGTTCTCAAATGAAATAAAATATGTGAAATTTTCACCCACTTGAAGTTGTGGGTCGCGGTAGCGAGACACAACTTCAAGTGGGTGAAAATTTAAATTATTTAATTTAACAATTTGACGGTTAACCCTTTAACCGCCAAATTATTCAATTTGAATTTTCACCCACTTGAAGTTGTGTCTCGCTGACGCGATCCACAACTTCAAGTGAGTGAAAATTATGCAGATTTGGCAAAATGGAGGTCAACTCTTTTCAAATCGTGCTGAATGATGTTACATAATGGCTTTAACATGCTTAAAAGGCGGTACTGAATGTGGTAATAATTGAGTGAAAAACCCAATATATGCGACACCGGCGGTTAAAGGGTTGATGTAATTTTCTGCAAAAAACTAAAAAAAATTCTAAAAGCCAGACAATAGCAGAGACTAATCTTCTTTGTGGTCTTCCCCTAACAAACATGATTAAGTCAAATACGGTTTCATCAGCCTGTCCACCAAACACGCATGGGTCTTGCTGAAAAGCATTGACATGGAATCTTTCCAAGACGCAGACATAGTAGAAATTAGTTATCGGCAGGAATTCTCAGAATGACGACTATAGGCCACATATCTCAGGAGATATGAAGTCTAGTGGGATTCTTTCACCAGGAAGTATGAGGACTACACCCTCGGAGGTGGATTTAAGAATGTGTCTTCTACTACCAGAAATTATTATTTCAGCCAAACCAATCCAAGGCTCATCAACATATATGAATTCTTACCAATTTAGGTAAATACCTTGACAAGCAAGGTCTCTCTAGACAGACGCTCATAATTATACGTAACACTGACGGCAACTTCATATAGCTCCTGCCTGACAAACACGAGACGTTTTGTCAATGGTGTTCTGTGTTCTTCGACGCTGGTCCAACATTGGGTCAACGTCTCGTGTTCGCCGGGTGATCCTTAGTGAATGCCGTCACCGTAGTTACCATTGTTTACGTTCTTATGGTTTTGAATATATTCTATTACAAGAACGGAACATGTATGTGTGTCATGTATAATGCAGACCACCTTGTCATTTGTGGATCAACTTCATATTTCACACAAGCATGGACCTTCAAATTTTAATTCACCTAATTGATTTCTCCCGATTAGGGCTAACAAATTAGAACCCACAAATTAATCAAGCACGCCAACAACTCTATAACAAGCCCAGCAAACAGGATATGGGCGGACGTGATGATTGCAACGTGTGCCAAACCATGTTGATAACCACGCATAAAGGCCTCGAGGACGAACATAATATGGTAAGTGTCAGGGTTATCTGTTTTCTGCAATTTGAGGTCTTGATTGTATTTTCGGTCAGATTGACACATACCTATTAATGTGTCATCATCTGGCTTAGCCCGCGTACAAAATCATGGAGCATTTTTTGGACTTTTTCGGAAAAACATCGGTGAATAATCAGCTCAAAAATAGTTTTTTTTAAATCACTAACATTTTAGTTCCATGCCCGCACAGTCATTGAAAAGTTATGGAAATTTTTCAGACCTTGGGCTTGGGATCGCTCTCAGTCACCGCTATTTGGATTTTTCGGGTTTGGAAAATACATCAATCCACGGCCTCGGAGAGGACGACACGGCTACATCGGGCTGTAGTACCTGTCGGTTTTATTTTCCGTGTTCCCTTACAAAGTTCGTGTTGAAGCTAGATAATACCATAGATCTAGTTTCTCTAGATCTATGGATAATACAGGGTTTGCAAATTAAACAAATAAATAATTTTCACTCATTTGAATTTATCTGTCGCTGTAGCGAGACACAATTTCAAGTGGGTGAAAAATTTAATTCAGCGGTTTAACCCTTTAACCGCCAAATTATTCAATTTGAATTTTCACCCACTTGAAGTTGTGTCTCGCTGACGCGATTCACAACTTCAAGTGAGTGAAAATTATTCAGATTTGACAAAATGGAGGTAAATTCTTTTCAAATCTTGCTTGTCGATGTCACATTTTATCTTTAACATATTTAAAATGTGGTAGGCCTACTTATTGTGCTAATAAAAAATAAAAACCCGAATATATGCGGCACCGGTGGTTAAAGGGTCAACATTGAGATTATCTGACCTTTCTCTCATTTCCATTAGAAAAAAATTCAAAGCATCTTAACTAAATGGATAAGCGAGAAAAGTTTTAACCTTTTCTAACGGAAATGAAATAATGATAATCTTAATTTTAAGATTTTAGTGGGATGGGACCCTCACCTGGAACCACCCATCGCTCACTGGTGTGTTAATATCTCAACTAAATGGAAATGCGTGAACAGTTTTAACCTTTTCTAACGGAAATGAGAGAATGATAATCTTAATTTAAAGATTTCAGTGGGATGGGACCCTTACCTGGCTCCATCCAGCGCTCACTGGTGTGTTCATATCATGTATGATGGGTAGAACATCGTCATTTGATTTGATTTGATTTGATTTAAACTCAATCAGCTTTTCAGCTTATTGACGGGCAACACTGTGTTCATATATTCTATCATACACATCCATAGTTTAAACATTTAACATTCTGCTCCCGGCATTGAGTCAGTCAAATACATAGGCGTACATACTAGAGTTTTCCTAGCAAATCATTTTGGGATGGTGTAGTAGCATAACAGTGATCTAGTTAGTAGTTCTAGTTAGTGATCTAGTTAGTAGTTAGTATGGTAACAGTGAGCTGTTAGTATGGGAGACTTTACCATCATTACTATGACTGAGACCTGGCTCGACTCCAGAGTCAACGACAGCGAGCTCATTGACTCTAGCTACTCTGTGTACAGACGCGACAGAGAGGATATTCTTGGTGACAAAACTGGAGGTGGGGTAGCCCTCTGTATATCAAACGCTGTGTTTTCATGCAGACGTAAAGACTTAGAGCCATCCGAAGAAGTACTTATTTGTGAATTAAGGCCGGAGAACCACAGCCAAATTCTTATTGTTTTAGCGTATAGACCACCTTCAGGCGATATTAATAAATTCTTAGATAATATGAATCCTGCTTTAAGATCTGCCATGACTAAATTTAATAACGTTTGTTTTCTTGGTGATTTCCATATGAGTAATATTGATTGGGAAACATACTCTTCTAATTGCACAGCTAACAACGATTTTTGTACTATGATTAGTAAAACAACCTAATTCAAATTAATAATTTTATCTCACACAAACATGGCAGTTTGCTAGATTTAGTATTTGCCAGCTCACTGTCATTGATCACTGAGCCGGTGGAATGTCCAATTTTATTTGAGACCGATCATACAGTATTATTTTTTTATTTTAATTTAACTTTAAGTGTCAAATACCAAGGACTGTGTACAATTTTAAAAAGTCTGACTTTGGTAAATTACGTGGCCTCATTTCTAATGGGTCGTTATATAATGACGTGTGCATATCTAGTGACATTAACGAAGCATGGCTTAAATGGAATGAGCGTCTTAATGACATGGTGAACAATTAATTGTATTCGACAAGTTAATATTAAAAATTGTTCGACCCCTTGGATTGATGGAGATGTCAGACATATTTATAACTGTAAAAGAACTGCTTGGGCTGCAGCGAGAAATACAGAGTTTTCGTAAAATGAAAGCTCTTTTTATCGGACACAAAATAGATTATTAATCTTAGGCGAATCCCAAGCTATGTAATTCGTGGTTTGTTCGGATCTCGATTTGTTTGTAACAGTCTCTTTTAGCAATAAAATCTTGAGGGTAGTTCAAACCAAAAATTAATCCGAAAGAAATATAAATTTATATAGCAGATTCTATGTCTATCAAGAAAATCTTGTATTTTAAATACGTTTCAATAGTTCTTTTATATGATAGATATAGTTTTGCATTGTTTTTGAATATATTCAACCATGTGTCAGTGGTTTTTTAGATTATGACTTCGATTGACATCGCCGACATCGATCCGGTCGCAGTCACGTGGCTAAGTCCACTTCAAATTCTTATATTATCGCTCACGCTGAATTCGTGTTTTTATTAACTATTATTAATAGTATTATCCGTACGCGCTGTTAATCAAATGTCAAAGTTACTTGAGTCTAGATTGTGTCTAGACTCGGCTCTAATTGTTACTCTAACTGTTAGTAGACTCAGACTATACTATAGACTAGTATAGACTATGGCCATAGGCTCCTGGCCTAGCCGCCCTAGGCCAGGGCTAGGACTAGACTTTGGTCTAATTCATTTTAAATCTAATAGTCTAATTCTAGACATTGCACATTACAAAATTGTGGCTGTCTACAAAAACGTATATAGGCCTAGTCTAATCGCTTTTCATTTCATGAAATCAAAAAATTTGCGCTGCTTAACCTCATTTTCATGGAATTAAAATTAAAATATATGATGTAGACTAGTCTACCATAAGACTGGTTGAATCGTCATTATTAGTGTAATAGTCGGCAGCACTTCCAGTCACTAGTGACATATTTTTGGAGTGACAAATTCATAATACAAAATTCATCTGGATTAAATTTGGTTTGGACTGTTCTTTCATGATTTTAATAAAATGTAGTCTAAAAAATATACAATCTTAGAAATTTAAGCGCTAGTGTTAACTTTAAATTAAGTTAAAAGCACAATGACCATATAATTTTGATTTAATTTAAATCAATGAGAGTGGTGATAGTTCACCAGTTTTAAATTTGATTTAAAATAGCAAGATTTGATGAACTTTTTGAGGAGATAACCAATTGCACATAAAAAATTTGTAGCTGTCTATACTTTATTTTTATATGACTATAAAGATCTAAAAATAAAATTTATGTTACAAATATTTTTAATAGTTTGTGTATATATTTGATAACAGCTTTGCGTGGTTGTTATTGAATCTGTCTGACCAATTATTTGGATTATGACCCTTATCTTTGTCTCATTGACATTGTTGGCTTTCCATGTGGTCTAGTCAGTCTCTAAACCTTACATTATCGTTCACTCATTCTTTGTTTCAATCGTGAATTTCCGTTGTTATTAAATTATCAAATTTAACAAATTGAGCATAAAACAAGAATTCTCATAATGCAGAGTAACACTGATCGGTTTCTCATTTATTAAACATTTGCGGAATAACAATGAACATAATGAAAAAATCATTTGCATTTTTGCATCCAAATTTGGGTTTGGATGATGCTTCCATAACTTTTAATATGTCAAGGGGGATGGAAAATAGTTTCATCTTCGTTATATAAAAATTTTGGTTTCATTCAGGTGAAAAAGTACTATGTTAACTTGTTGTGATTCGCTGAGTAAAAATTTGAGATGGCGTTCACTTTAGACAATATTAATTTTATAAATCGACGATAATTGTGTCAGAGAATTTGTTTAACAAGGATTGATTAACTCTTGAGGCGATAACCACTTCAGCTGCTTTTATGCTAGTTTGTGGTTGACTCACTGATTCCTTTCAGGAACTGTTTTTCCTGTGGGCCATTCTTTGGCATTGCCACTGCGGCCTTATGGGGTTTCAGATAGGTCTTGTTGTCAGGAACATATGTTTTTGGCCTTTTTCCTCGTTGGGAGTTTCATCTTTGTTACTTAAATTTTTTGGGTACATTTTATTGTGTGATTTGCAGGGTCAACTTTTTAAATTATCTTGATAAGAAGATTGATTCTTGTTGTGATTCGCTGAGTAAACATTTGAGATGGTGCTCACTTTAATGCAATAGACAATATTAATTTTATAAATCAATGATAATTGTCTCAGAGAATTTGTTTAACAAAGATTGATTAACTCTGGAGGCGATAACCACTTTGGCTGCTTTTATGCATTTATGCCAATTTGTGGTTGACTCACTGATTCCTTTCAGGAACTGTTTTTCCTGTGGGCCATTCTTTGGCATTGCCACTGCGGCCTTATGGGGTTTCAGATAGGTCTTGTTGTCAGGAACATATGTTTTTGGCCTTTTTCCTCATTTTTTGGAGTTTCATCTTTGTTACTTAAATTTTTTGGGTACATTTTATCGTGTGATTTGTAGGGCATAAATTTCCAAATAATATAAATAAATAAGAGGAGCAATTGTTGTTTCTAGGATTTGATTTAGCAAGAATTGATAAACTCTGGAGGCGATAATCACATTGGCTGATGCCAATTTGTGGTGGACCCACTGATTCCTCTTTGATTGGAGTTTTCTTTTTTTTGTTACTTTTGGTCAATGAAGCATACATACCAGCCACTCTTAATCTCAAATTAAAATATACAATATTAGTGCTCATAAGGATATTTAAAAATAATTCATGTTAGGAAGTTAAGATTTAACGTTCTCATTAGTAATAATTTAAATTAATGAGAAGAGATATAGTTGATAATTTCTTGATTTCATTTTATATAATTAATGCAATTATGCCAATTTGTGATGACTCTGGAATAATCCCAGGGGCTGGTTTTCCTGTAGGCCATTCTCTGGCTTTGCCAAAGTGACCTTAGGTTTCAAGTGGATCCTACGAAATTATGTTTTGGGTCACCTTTTTCTTTCTAAGTTTTCTTCTTTGTTGTTTGTTTTGTAAAGCTTAGTGATCCAGCTGCTTTGAAATTAAATAATAATAAAAAAAATAAAATAAAAATAATAAAAAAATGGCCACAAGAATTAAATCTTTCATCATTCTTACTTAGATATATATATATATAATAAATAATTTGTAAATTAAAATAATTCGGAAGAATATCCAAGTGTAGGAGTGTAAGGTAAAAGCAATATAATTATTCAATTAAACTACTGCAAGAACATATTATTAGTCAATAAATACAAGGTCAGTTACAACAAGACTTGGCCAGTTGTTACAGGCCGCATTAATTATTGCATGCCTTATACGCCAACTACATGATGCTCTCTGTCTAGCTTGATTAATCTAGCATCAGGACTTGCGCCAGCTGCTGAAATCAGTGCTAGTAATGATAGACAGGATGCATCCGGACTTGCGCCAGATGCAATGAACTTCATGAAGAACCAAACATATGATTATTCATTTGTTAGTTCGGCAGGACTTGCGCCAGCTGTTCTAACTATAGCAAACATGATGGGGAGTGATTTGCCAACTGGATTTGCGCCAGCTGCTGAAATCAGTGCTAGCAAGGATGGGCAGGATGCAATAAACTTTGTGAAGAACCAAACATATGATTTTTCATTTGTTAGTTCGGCAGGACTTGCGCCAGCTGTTCTAACAATGGAAAACAGGATGGGGAGTGATTTGCCAACCCGATTTCGGCCAGCCGGTTTTTTGATACAATATCTACAAGCTCATTCTTACAGGTGGAATTAGTTTATTCTAGCATCAGGATTTGCACCAGCTGCTGAAATCAGTGTTAGCAAGTATGGGCAGGATGCATCCGGACTTGCGCCAGATGCAATAAACTTTGTGAAGAACCAAACATATGATTTTCCATTTGTTAGTTCGGCAGGACTTGCGCCAGCTGTTCTAACAATGGAAAACATGATGGGGAGTGATTTGCCAACCCGATTTCGGCCAGTCGGTTTTTGATACAATATCCACAAGCTCATTCTTACAGGTGGAATTACTTTAAATGTGAATGATTTATGTCCTTTTTCTTCTCCCGTAGAAGAGAAGAAAAAGCTAAAATTGTACTTTTTCGTCAATAACTGCGTGAGTAAGAAATTATAATTATTATTATTATTATTTTTTTTTAGAATTCTTTAGATCTTGCTTTTGAATGTATATGTAAACACCATTTTTAGTGAATACAGCAATACTCAAGATGTGGACCATTTCCTCATGTTCCTAATTTGCTTCAAATCCTTCTAAATCTATGTTTTGTGGTCTTCTTATGTTTTCAAAGTGTGTCTGCAATACCTAGGTCAGCTCAAAATGAGGTCTGTATACTTCTGTTGTCAGATTTTACACTTACAGAAAATAAAATTCCACTGACATATAAATCCAGCCAGTCAAAACACTACTCAGACTTGCTTCAGGAATTATAAATACAATAGATGTTATGATAATGTGTCCCTTATTATCTACATTTGGAAATTTTAATTATTCGGTTATCTATTCATTACATGTAAATTTCAAGTTTCACTTCTGTAGACATCCTAATTTCAATTTAAAAACTAAATTTCAGACTATATAGCACTTCACTATTTAGAATTAGTGTTGTTTCTGATGCCGCAAGTAATGGTGGATTAGACAGATGAGAGGTTGGAATTCATATGTGCTCTTACGATGCATTCGTAAGTTTGTGTTGTGGGGGTCAGACACTTTGTGTCTGTGTGCCGTTTTCATACCCTCCTCAACAACAGATAATCTTGTTTAATAATGTTATTGATAGATTTTGTCAATATTATGTAATTTGTATGTAATGATACAAGAGTCAATGTTCATTAATATATTAATGTGAACAATTAGTAGATTGTTATTGATAGGTTTGGTTTTGTGTGAACAATTACTAGATTGTTATTGATAGTTTGGTTGATATTATCTAATTTGTTTGTAATGATACAAGAGTCAAAGTTCACATTTAAATAGTAGATTAGATCAATCAGAGACATGTATAAATATTCATAGTAGATTAGATCAATCAGAGACATGTATAAATAGTCCTAGTAGATTTGATCAATTTGAGACATGTATAAATATTCATAGTAGATTAGATCAATTAGAGACATGTATAAATATTCACTGGTTAATCCTGTTAACTGACTGTCAAGTAAATTTATACCTATTTTGGTCTTAGGGCTTCACTCTGTTACAACCACGTTTACATTAACAACATTTGAAGTGAAGCCCTTTTTATTTGTAGTCGTTTAATTTGATGTTTATTTTTAATAAACAAATTTTCCCCATTTTATGTGTCTGTTTTTTGTACGATAAATACAGAGTTTTTGTAAAATGAAAGCTCTTTTTATCGGACACAAAATAGATTATTAATCTTAGGCGAATCCCAAGCTATGTAATTCGTGGTTTGTTCGGATCTCGATTTGTTTGTAACAGTCTCTTTTAGCAATAAAATCTTGAGGGTAGTTCAAACCAAAAATTAATCCGAAAGAAATATAAATTTATATAGCAGATTCTATGTCTATCAAGAAAATCCCACCTCCTCCCTCTTCCATCCGCTGCAAGTTTTTTGTTCATTTTTCTTCTGACCGTTTTCATACCCTCCTCAACAACAGATAATCTTGTTTAATAATGTTATTGATAGATTTTGTCAATATTATGTGATTTGTATGTAATGATACAAGAGTCAATGTTCATTAATATATTAATGTGAACAATTAGTAGATTGTTATTGATAGGTTTGGTTTTGTGTGAACAATTACTAGATTGTTATTGATAGTTTGGTTGATATTATCTAATTTGTTTGTAATGATACAAGAGTCAAAGTTCACATTTAAATAGTAGATTAGATCAATCAGAGACATGTATAAATATTCATAGTAGATTAGATCAATCAGAGACATGTATAAATAGTCCTAGTAGATTTGATCAATTTGAGACATGTATAAATATTCATAGTAGATTAGATCAATTAGAGACATGTATAAATATTCACTGGTTAATCCTGTTAACTGACTGTCAAGTAAATTTATACCTATTTTGGTCTTAGGGCTTCACTCTGTTACAACCACGTTTACATTAACAACATTTGAAGTGAAGCCCTTTTGATTTGTAGTCGTTTAATTTGATGTTTATTTTTAATAAACAAATTTTCCCCATTTTATGTGTCTGTTTTTTGTACGATAAATAGTAACAACACATATTAACATATTATTTTTGGTCCAAATTCAAACGGTTGCGTAACAGCTTGAAGAATATTATTAGAGACAAAAGACGTCGTTTCATGATCGAAATGTCACATACCTCTCAGGGTCCTACACGAATGTGCAGCTGAGCTTACTCCGTCATTGACAGCTGTTTTCAATATGAGTATGTCGACCTGCACTCTACCTGATGCATGGAAGCACGCTTATGTCGTACCCATATATAAGAAAGGCGATGAATGTAAAGTTGACAATTAAAGACCTATTTCATTGCTAAATGGCGTTAGTAAAATTATGAAGCGACTAATTTTTAATCATGTTTACCATTCTGTTTACCCTATGATTAACTCAGCCCAGCACGGCTTCATTAAAAATCGCTCTACTACTAGCCAGCTGGTTGAGATGTACTCCAGCATTGGCAAGAATATGGACGCAGGCATACAGACCGATATTATTTTTCTTGACTTCTCAAAAGCTTTTGATTCAGTGCCTCATTATCTATTGCTCCATAAATTACAAACATTCGGGTTTAACAGTACTCCGCTAAATTGGCTAAATAATTATTTACATAACCGATCCCAGTCCGTCATAATTGAAGGAAATGTCTCCCCACCCCTCCCTGTCAAATCTGGTGTGCCACAGGGGTCTATTCTGGGACCGTTACTTTTTTTATTGTATATAAATGACAGTTTTGAAGCTTGTTCTTATTCTATTAGTCTTTATGCAGATGGTGCAAAATTATATCGACGTATTACAACAATAAATGATGCACTGATTTTACAAAGCGATTTAAATGCATTATTCGCTTGGAGCCAGCTATGGAAATTGAATTTTAAAATAAAGAAATGTTTAAAATTATCTATATGTCGCTCTTTGAAAATCAACTATGTATACCTGTTAGACCACAATGTTTTAGAGCGCGTAGAATCTATTAATGACCTCGGTGTCACTGTTAGTTCTAACTTATCATGGTCTAAAAATATTAAATCAATATCTGCTAAGGCAAATTCATTATTAGGCATGATAAGGCGTTCCATAAGTTTTGATGCTCCATCTCCTGTTAAGTTTTAACTTTATGTTTTACACGTACGCAGTATTCTTGAATATTGCTCACCTCTA
This sequence comes from Flabesymbios commensalis, assembly GCA_964017125.1. Lineage (NCBI taxonomy): Eukaryota > Metazoa > Annelida > Polychaeta > Terebellida > Flabelligeridae > Flabesymbios > Flabesymbios commensalis. The sequence continues at coordinate 13,399,095 of OZ024913.1, forward strand.
TGGTCCCCTGCGAATGTTAAAGATATTTTATTGTTAGAAAGGGTGCAGCGCCACGCCACAAAGTATATTTTAAATAATTATTCTTATATGTCATATGCAGAAAGATGCATAAAACTGTCTATTTTACCACTTTGTTTTCGCCGAGAGATTGTTGATCTCGTGTTATTTTATAAATATTTACATAATTATGTTGAATGTGATTTTTCTAGTTATTTTGAACTTGTCGGATCTTTACATAGTTTACGGTCCTCTAACAAAGGTCCATCGCTTAAATTACCTAGAGTAAAAACGACTGCCCTCCAAGTTTCCTATTTTTATCGCATTGTGCGTTTGTGGAATTCTTTGCCTCGGCATATCCGTGGGGCGAGTAGTATATTTTCTTTCAAAAAACACGTTAACCTCTATTTTTCAATTTTATGTAATTTTAATATCAACGAACGCTGCACGTGGAGTTTAGTATGTTCTTGTGGTTTTTGTCGTTCATAGTATCCTAGTAGTTTAACATTCATAATTTTGTTTTCATACATTTATATAAAATGTAATATTGGCTTTTTCTGTATTATATACATGATATGTTGTTATATGTTATGCTATTCATTATTTCCGTCTATTATATTCAAGTAGTTTTAACTTTCACTTACAATTCCTGTTATGCTATCTATCCTATGTTATATATTTTATACTTTGTCGTGTGTAATATATCTTATATTTTATTTTCTATCTTATTACAATTGTGAACATTTTAGCACAAAATGTTTTTTAGATATTAGCTGTCAAGACTAGTAGAGGTCGCATGCGACCTTTTCTTGGCAGCTAAGTACAGTGGTAATGTGATTATATCACAATTCATATTTAGTTTGTATATATTTGTGTATATATATATATATGTATATATGTTTCCACTGTACAGAAAGCTAAATAAATAAATAAAGAGATATCATCTGAATATTATTGCTTGGTGTTGTCTAAATATATCAATAGTTTAAATGTATCGCTCGACGACAAACTGGTTTTCCAGCTAAAGTGTGATTTTGGTAATGGCGGAATTATGTGGATGCATTTTTTAAATAAAATTTCCAAAGGTGGCAGGGGTGGGGCATCATCCAATTTCTTGAATCTAATATTTTTTTGTCTGCCCTGCTCAAGCTTAATATTGTCTCTCTACCGCGATCAAAACTCCAATTTAGCGAAAAACGCTGACATTACCATTCTAAAAAATAAACTCGAATTATCAGCAAATTATTTCCACCTACAAAGGCTGTAGTTAGCTGTTTTCGGTCTGGCACAGAACGAGTTGTATTTCTGATCCATGCGATGTAGAAAAGCTGATTAGTCTGGATGGCTGTAGTCCGTGTCGAGGACTCTCTGGAGCGCTCCAGACAATCCACTGATTAGGTGACTGAACCCGCGGAGCAAAGACAAACATCAGTAACTGCTTACTTGAAAAGTAAGCAGCTACTGTTGTTTGCCTTTGCACGGTATTGTGGCATGGCAGAGGCAAACAGTGGTAGCTGCTCTCTTGTAAAGTAAGCCGTTACTGTCGTTTGCATTTGTACGGCGGCTCTGGAGATCGAGGAGACGTGAGTAACTTGGGACAATCCACATTATACATGGATCCATAATTGAAGGGACCCCATCGATCCAATCGGGAAGATAACATAATGCAAATCATATTGCCCGAGGGACACTGAAGGGACAATTTAACTAAATTCATAACGAACACTTTCAACGCAGCTGTCGCGTATTATCCACCAAAATATGGCCGATTTTCAATATTTTGATATATTCTGCCTAAATGAGGACGCCCCGAGCTATCATTAATGATATGTATTTGTGCTTAGGTATATCATAAAGTGATTCACCACATCCCATATTCAGATCGTAAAAAATCCATATTTATATACATGACTGATGGCCCGATTTTTCGACATGTATTATATATCATGTATTGTGAGCATGTAAGTGGGATGATACCAAGTCTACTTCTCAATGCTCTTGCAGGGCTGTTTCTGGTTTTCATTCATTTTAAGCTGGAATTGCTAACGCAATTTTCCGCTTCAATTACGAAACATATTTCTAATCATGAAAATTAGATATCTTCCCAATTAAATTAATTGATCAACTGAGCTTCTCCAACCAACCATCCATCAGTTTCAGTGGCATTTGATTTGGTTTGAAACTAGCATAGGCTTTTTCAACCCAAGAAGCGCTGAATTAATTTGTAGAAAACATCGCAACCAAAGGTTTTTTTCAATTTGAAATCATCATAAAGGTTTTAGCTAGATCTTTCTGATTCATTTGAATACATATGTTCTGGGTTTCCGGTCATTAGAAATATGTTGATTCTTACAGTGCGGGGATCGAATTTAATCGCCTGAATCTGACGTTTACAGACGTCAGATTCTGTCGACTAAAGTCGATCTTCGCGCTGTAACCAAGAGGATTTTTTTCATTTGGAAATCATCATAATATCTTGGTTAAAGCGACTCAATCAGGCTAAAAGCATAAAAATAATCGGTGATTTTATTTGGGCTTCTTACTATGACCATATGATGTAAACATATTCATAGATTATAGCTGCATTTTTTTTTAATTTTTGTGCTGCGCATTTACCAGTTAAGCGTTTATCATGCATGCATGTCCGAAATAAAAAAATACGGAAATTTCGTCTCTATATCTCGCTTAACTGGTAAATGCACAGCACAATTTTTTTTTAAAAAATGCAGTTCTAGTTTATGGACATGATTACATCATATGGTCATATTAGGAAATCAAAATTGGAGATCCTCTGTATTAACACTTGTGCTACAAGGAAATCCAAAAAAATATGTTTACACCAAGAAGGCAAAATAAAATCATCGATTTTTTTTATGATTTTAGCCTGGTTGGGTCGCTTTAACTCTTTCCGCTTAATTTGAATACCTATGTCATAGGTCTACGGCCAGTATAAAGTTTTACTTGTTTAGTGCGGGGATCGACTTTAGACTTTGGAATCGGTCCATGCGCTGAAAGTCAGCATTTACTATATTTTGGCTTAGAAGAGCAGTATAGCGATGTGGACAGATATCCAGTGGCCGGCGCATGATAATTAATACGAAGCCAAATAAAATAATTCCACTTTCACTAATTCCACTGCACTTATAAGAGCAAAACACGCCAAAACACGCCTACCGTGACGAAAATGTAACCTCTGGCGTTGCCTTCCACAAAATTGTCGTCATGTGTGGAATAGCAGTGGACAGTGCTCTATTTTCATATTATATCTTATCTGTTATCAGGTTAAAACACTCTCACAATATTCTAAAATATTCTCACATTTTTTCACGTAAAGTACTTATTGTCTGACAATATTAGTTCATAAATACTCTCGTTCAGCATGTTTAACTATTGATATTACACAAAAAAAAATATCAAGATAGATGTCCTGTCGCAATTTAGTTATTAGATGTGCACATAGTTTTTGCAAAGGAAATATATGAATACAATTTTTGACGAACACTGGAGACATTTTTGTGTTGAGTAAATGGTGGGTAAAAGGTTTATAACACTGATAGGCCTACATGTAATGTGATTGATGGATACAATTTTGTTGCGAATTTGGACGATATAGTAGTTTTGTCGTGCAAAGCCAGCTATGCAGGATCAAAGCGCGGAGCAGATAAGCGTATAATACTAGACAAATCAAAATGAAAAAAACACACAAAATCTGGTCGGCGTGTCCATCTTACGGTTTTCTTTTCTCTTTAAAAAAGCACGTTAGCCACACACAAATTTAAAATGACCGCCTTTCTTCAAGACGGTCACTATTTAGCGAACGTAAAACATTACAATGATAAAATTTTGGACACATAATGGAAGCAGTTTCATGATTTTGGTGTCTATCATATGGTCTGCAGGTACGTCCGACATGGTGGTGAGGCCAACAAGCACCCTAAACGTTGCATTGTGGATAATATCCAAGATGGCTGCTATTTTTTTTATGTCAAACAATGAATTAATATTATCTTTGACAGAAAAGTAGATTCATGATGTCTTGGTGTCTATCTTAGAGTTTCCAAGCTATGCCCGACATCATGCTGTGGCCGAAAAACAAATTAGACACGGTATTGTGAGTAAAATAAAAGAAGGATTTAACTAAGATTATGATTTAACTAACCGTCAATAAATATTATCAGCCGGAATTTCATTTTTTTGGTCCTCAGTGTAATAATTTTAGTAGCCACCCCCTCCCCTATATATTCTTCACTTGCACTAATTTCACTGACAAGTAAAAAATAAATAAAAATATTACTACAGATTAGTAGCTGTGGTTTAGAAAACTCGAACCATTAAAATGATGCTCTGTTAAAGTTACACCACGGTCCACGAGGCTGCCCCAACCTTAACCTTTACAGCGTGGGGATTGACTATAGTCGTCAGAATCTGACGTCTGTAGACGTCAGATTCTGACGTCTAAAGTCGATCCCCACACTGTAAGAACAAAAATATTTCTAATGGTCGTAGACCCATAAAATAGGTATTCAAATGAATCAGAAAGACCTAACGAAGGCATTTATGATGATTTCAAATTGAATAATAAACCCTTTGGCCTCGAAGGTTTTCATAAAATATTTCAGCGCTTTAAGGGTTAAGCCATGACTGCTTTAAAGTCCCGTGTGGTACATTGACCTGCAAATGTGTTCGTGATTGAAGTAGTTGTATGCTGCTCTTGAAACTGTCACGAGACTGCTTTTGGCACCTTCCGACGTGTCGCGGGGCTTGTTTTTGTTTATCGCCTGACCCTCGCGCTTTATCGACACCTAGAGCTGACACCTAATGGTGGCACTTCCGGTGCTCCACATCCATCGCGTGGCGCCACCCACTTGCGCTTTGGCGACACATCTGATGTTGCTTTCCGGTACTTTCCGGCAAAACTGTCGGATATTTCAGCTTATATAACTGTGCGAAAGTATTAGATTATAAGCTTGCCATTGTTGATTTGACTATCATTTTATAATGTTTTGACCAACAGATAATATATAGGCCTGATGTTTTCCAAGTCGCCAATTGAAAACAGCGCAGATTGGACACAGCCCTACACCGAGAACAACTAGAAGCAACTTTGTACATCGAAACCAGGCCTAGCAACAGTAAAATAACAGTGGTTCGATGTCTTATGTTTACTGGGCTGACTTTGGGCAAGGTAGACCACGCCTAATATGGAAATATGATATATAGGGTCAAGAAGCCAGAAGATGCCGGATGCTAAATTTTATATGTAGAGATATTTCCTAACTAGCATAACTAGCATAATTTGTGATGTAATTCAGTAATCAGCTTCTATCTCAATTTCCAATGACAATAATAATAAAGGTTTTATTCGAAAGGTATAGGGCCTATTATAAAATAACTTATACAAAAATTAAAAATGGCCGCCAAGGACCATTTTTATTGATACATTTATCAAATATACATGGAAAGCACATTCTGTTTTTTTTTGTCCAGTCGTCTTACTATAGTTGGAATATTAGGTTTTCATGTTTATTCGGTTTCAGGAAAATGCGTGTTGTTCATTCTTTTTTTTTTATTTGTGGTAAAATACAAAATAGTCGCCAAGGTGTGACCAGAGTATCCTTTAGACATTACATTGTGCATTCCAAGATAGCCGCCATATATGCAAGGTCAAACTATAAATTTTTTGGCAGAATGAAGTCAACTTCATGATTTTGGTGTCGATCATATAGTTTTTAAGGTACGACCGACTCGTTCAGTTAGTGAATATTGCCTTACGTTGTTTTCTGTACTACGAGGGCAGAAGGAAGCCAAAAGTCGGAACTCTGCCCTACTCTTATCTAATTGAAGTGTTTCCCTAATTCCCCTATGTCATTTTGGTGATCACTTCATCTCTAAAAAGCAAAAGCCACCGTCTTTGTCCCTTGCAACGACCTATCCCGACCGAGCTCAAATTCGGGGCAATCTAAAACTTTATTCAAGAAGCCAGAGTGAAGTGTCCAAATCAAAGCTTGGTCGTCAACAGGGTACAGGGCAGTAAAAAAGCTAGGGTGGAAAGGCCAAATCAAATTTAAAAAGTTGTAATCGCTGTTGATGTTCTTATGACAACATATGGTAATAAATCCAGAGAGTGGGACCTGCAACATAAAATATCCTCGAGCGGTTCTTTGTTTTATTCGAGGAACATAAATACTGATATCAGATCGGAGCTGTTTTTAGTGAACACGTGGTACCAAGAGGTTTGGTAGGTATACTAGTTTATTAGAAGTCATCAAGAATATCTAACATAATATGGAGTTCTATATTCGTAAAGCCATGCGTTGAAAAACAAATGTGTTTATTTTAAGCTGCCAGTGCAATGACTTTGATATAGAGATGGAACAACTAAGAATTAGAGCCCTACCATAGCAAGACAAGTTTGGGCACACTGTAATTTTGAAAGGCTTTTTTCAGGTATGTTATGTAGTAGAGAATAACAATAATTCAGTTTACTAGTGGCCAATGCGACTACAATCTGTTCAACAGAAACCAGCGCATTCCTGATATATATCTCGAATAAGATAGAAGCAGGCACTACACACTTGAGCTATATCTTGGCGAAAATTCAAATTATTGTCAAATATGACTCCCAGTTATCTAGCCGAATCTGCTATGTCTGTTTGGTTATTAATAATTGCAAAAGTGAAAATATGATTAAAAGTTTGTCGTTGAAAGCAGATCCAATTAGAAGAAAGTTTGTTTTACTTGGATTGAGAATTAACTTGGTTTGAGTCATTGAATCGAAGACACTCATGACACACGAAATATTGCAGAGCATTCACAGTAGATATGGAGACATGCAAAACTGAGTGTCATCTGCATATAAATGGTGACTCAAACCATATCCATGAATAATAGAGCTGAGTTGAAAAATGCATAGAGTGAACAGCAATGGGCTCAGTACAGACCCTTGTGCTGTGTCACACAAAGTACTAAAATCAGTGAACAATGTGTCCTAAATTTAGACTTTTTGACACCTGTATCTCAGATAGGACGAAAACAAATCCCGAAAAGCTGGTAAATTCTCAGAAAACAGAAATCGTTCAGCCAATGCTGGATAAACCATTTAACTGCCGGTTCAGATCATATTCTGTTTTATTTTTATTTATTTTTATCGCATTAAATGTGAGCGTTTGGACATTCTAAAGATAAAACGGGACATAAACCAACAATATTTCAAAACCGTTGAACTCTATTTTGTAACAGCTGAATACTGTTTACTCATATAAAATTGTGAAACTTACTATTGTAGTTAAAAATTCTAACGTAGGGATAATCAATAAAATAGAAAGTCACATACATCACTTTGACTACTTTTGTCAAAATAGATCAAACGGTTTCATAATGCTGAAATTATGCTCCTGTTGAAATTATGATCTTCAATAATTTATATCCTCTGAAATAACTTTATTGCCTTTTTATCACAATGCAACTATGGCTACACGGTAGTATTAGATCAAAATAGATCAAAATAGATCAAACAGTTTCATAATGGTGAAATTATGCTCATGTTAAAATTATGATCTTCAATAATTTATATCCTGTAAACTAACTTTATTGCTTTTTTATCACTATGTAACTATGGCTACACAGTAGTATTAGATAATCATTTTAGATAATTATTAACAAATGTTAATTTGATTATCACTGAATAGCCGTCCATTAAACTGTTAAACGTAGCACATTTTCCCGGTATAGATAAGATAAGAGAATGCATCATAATTATTATCGAATTAGACTATGACAAGACACATAAATAATTTGCGTCAACAAGAATATAATCGGCTCATTTGACCAATCATTATAAGAAACTACTAGACATGTGAACGCGTAATAATATATTGGTGATTAGTACGTTATCATGGTTATTTATAATGCGTTTCTGACATCAGAACATGACACTTTACGATAATGACGACCAGCATGTGTCTATTTAAAAATGTACGGCGATGGACGGCGATGCTGAATACTTTTCACTCACTTGAAATTGTGAATCGCGTCAGCGAGACACAACTTCAAGTGGGTGAAAATTTAAATTAAATAATTCGGCGGTCACAGGGTTAACGTTGGCCCAACATGTGCGACGCCGACCTATCCCTGACAAACAGTATAGCTGCTTATTTGGTATGCCTAACCAGTTACTACTTTAGTTTCTCACGACCACATGGCATATTTTAAATAAAATGCACAGAATATAAAATAGTACAAATCATCACAATAGGGGCGGGGCTATCATTTGAGATATTCCTCTTGGGTATTTCATTAAATCTCATTTTAATTCACCTCGATTACCGCAATTCCCGTTTCATGGTGATTTAAAATGTTTTTAGTTACTGATGCTCTCAGATCCACATAGCACGTAAGACAAGCAGACACTAAGTAACTGTTGCTCCGACGTCAAGCACACATTACAAAAATATCGTCCCGTTGGATGCAATACAATAATTAAGCTATATACGTTCAGATAATCATGCACGAATACGAAGAGGAATACGTTTATTTGGATGGACCATGTAGCGCTTAATAGATTTCGTGTATGATGCCGCACCAGGAATTAGCTGATAATAGCTATTTCAGCGACTTGTGATAAAACATGTTCAACAACCATGATAACATTTAAAACAAGCAGTTTGGCTGACTAGATTATATAGATACCGGGGGCTATGTGTAAAATTATATAAAGATTGTAAAGTGATACAGAAAAACAACAACTTCGTACTGAACGGAAATATAAAAGGTAAAGATAAAAACATATGAAAAAATATATTAAGGTGATACTAAGACAGCACCTACATACTTAAATAGACTATAGTTCGTAGCTACTTCTACTGTCAATTAGTGTTGAAAAATCTCAAATATCTATTGGATAAAACCTAAGTCATAACATTCGGATAACATAATCATAACTAAGTTAAGGTCTGATCATGTAGTGCGGACGCATTTTAATTAGTGCGAAGAAAGGCATGTTAACCTGAGAAAGGGATATACGATTACACATAGCATGTGATGTTGGTCCATTATTGGGCCAATGTTTCGCGTTTGCTGGATATATAATATACATCAATCCAGAGTGCGCATGTCTGGTCGTGAGCCCATACGTATGTGGAAGCCCTCACCATAATTACGCTTTTAAATATTTAATTACCGGTATGATTACCACGGCAAAAAAGGACGTAATGACATATTTTACATAATAGCTGCGCTGGGTAGAAAAGAAAATTTTAACATTTGTATCGGTTTAAAATAATCATCAAGTTTAATAATGAGCATATATCCAAAATGAAACGAAACGATGGCCCGACAATGTTGAAATGAAGGCTAAACATGTATATGCGGCACAGCCTTGAACGTTGACACTATGTTGACTGGATGTCTGTAGAAGTGCGAAGTTAAAATGCAGAGCAGAGCGGTCCAGTGATTATTGGATTTCAGATGTGGCAAGCTCATGAAATATAAACCACGGACAAACACAGTAAGTGTACCGACAATCAGAGGCGACAGTCGCGGATAAGTGGAACATTAGAGGACCGAGGGAATGAGAACGCCGGTTTGTTACATTGGTTTCTATACGTTATTCTGTTTTATTTTGAAGCCCCGCTGCTGCATTTTTTATTTGTGTTTAATGAAAAAATAAAAAATGTTATCTCCAAATTTCAGACGGGGCAGATGTTATAATCTATGAAACAATTAAATAGGTAAGATCATGAAGGCTTATACAGGATCACAGTGCTACCAGATAGTCATTAATCTCATTAACCCGTCAACAGCTAAATTAAATAATTTAAATTCCCACCCCTGAAGTTGTGTCTCGCTACCGCAACCCAAAACTTCAAGTATATAGGTTAAAATTAATCATAATTATTTGTCAAATTAGAGACCAGCATTTTCAAATTTTGATGTTTGCTAGAACATTCGTTTCATTCTCAATGAAAATGATTTAATCGGATAATAAAACAAATGAAAAGCGACTATAGAGTTAACGAACCACTCATTAGCATTGATGTTATGAGCCGCGACAGCATTTGTCCCCGGGGCGCAAGATGTGTCATTGTGGAGCGGTAGCCCCGACAAACACATTACCTCAATGCTGGGGTGATGTTGGGCCACCGTCTGCGACGCTGACCCGTCAATAAGCCATCATATAGAGGTGATCCGTGATGTCTCGTGCTCGCTGTGTTGTTGACATGTCAGCAAAGTATAGCAAATTAGATACATAATATTAAAATTTCATACAGCTGTGCTGTCACCAAAAGGTCGTATCCGCCACTTAAACAAGTATCAGATACGACCTTTTGTTTCAAGTAGGATGTAATGGACAAGTAAGCAGTCACTGCCTTTTGGCTTTTCTTGCCACTGTGCTCCTACTGGCAACATAGCAGCTGGCCACTACATTATTATCTTTCTCCGACCACTACATTCTACGCAGGGAAAGGAGAGTTATTGTTGATCAAGTACATACCAATTATCATGATAGGCCTGAGGTGCTATAATCATCCAGGTGTGACCGAACTGTTGTTTATGAGGGATCTTCATTATGGTCGGATGTTTTTAAGCCATTTAAAACCCCCGGGGCTCTACATTCTTAGCTGTGAAAAAGGCCGAGGCCGAAGGCCAAGGCCTTTTTCACAGCTAAGAATGTAGAGCTCTACATAACTACACTCGCTTTTGAATACACTCAAATTGATGTGAATATTCTATGAAACTCAATGACCTCGACCTCCTTTGTTTTCACCGAGCTGGCTAATACAATGAAGCATGGGTGAGGGTTAATATATAGCCTTGTTTTCACCGAGTGACGTCACTGCGTTTCACAGAATGAAGCATGGGGGAGGGAGTGTTATATGATCTTGTTTTCACCGAGGGACGTCACTGCGTTTCACAGAATAAATGATTCTGGCAGAATAATTCAGACTTTCACTAACCTTCCACATGCTAGTGACGTATAATTTTATGTGCGCAAAAAAGTAATTGTCCAAGGTATCATCATAATGCTACATTTTTAAGTGTAAAACAGTTTTTACAGAACGATTTATATAGCGAGAGCTATAGAATTTGTGAATAGATATAACTAAATTTTCTTCAGTCGGTATTTCATGTGATTGTTTTTATTTTCGAAAATTACCGACGAAAAAATGGAATTGAACAAAATCCAAATAGTTTATAACAAAGGGTTTTTTTTGTACGATGTCTCCAGGGGCTGTTTTATTTGGTTCATAGACGTCTTGTAAGCCTGCATTAAAGGATGATTTTTCGAATACATTATCATTGAAGTGCTTCGTACTAATCCCCGAGAGCAGAATGCTTCTCTGTTGTGTTTATATGCACATATTAATTTAGTTAATCTACTACGGTATCGTATTTAAATTTCAACCACTTCAAGTTGTGTTGCGCTATCGCGACCCACAAATTCCAGTGGCCGAAAATTACTCATGTTTGTTTAATTTAAAACCAAACATTTGCAAATCTTGATATTTAAACACGTATTTCATACCAATAACAGAGATTTTGTTGGCTAATAAAACGAATTACGTATGGGTTAAAGCCCGAGAAGCTCTACATTCTTAGCTGTGAAAAACGTCGAGGCCGAAGGTCGAGATCTTTTTCACAGCTAAGAATGGAGAACCCCGAGGGTTTTAACTGACTTAAAACACATCTGATCGATAATGAGGATCTCTTATAATCAACAGCTCGGTCACACCTGACTGATTATAGCACCATAGCTCCACTATGATAATTGGTCTGTTCTTGATCAACAATAGCTCTCTATTCCTGGCATAGAATGTAGTGGTCGGACAAAGAAAATATTGTAGAGGTGTGTTTTAAAAACGACTATAGTCGTGCTTAGCGTTTATAATTAATTATTCATATGCTAAAGTAATGACAATAAAGTTATTGGCTTCGTTGTGAAAATACCAGATGCATGTACACTGTGTGTATTTACACTAATAATACCTCTTTCCCCGTGGATGCCACCACACTTCAGTGTCGTCGATGCGTCATGATCCTCGTCAAAATCGACTGAATGGTTTTATTGCGGGAATTCCGATATTATCTCGCAAATGACATTCATTGAATTTATATACCGTATTACCGTGGTTACAGTTTCGTATTTTATTAGATATTCATATAATCACCACCAAGTTTGCTTTAACGCGGATTGAATCCGGGATAAATAATATATCCCGGGTTTACCACGGGATCGTTCACCTGGTAAGCGGGGCAGATTCGGGTTAAATGAGATAACACGGGATATTTTCAAAAATTCTCGCCCCTACTCAGGAGGTTGGTCAAATGTTTTACCCCGGGATAAAGCGTGTAACTGATACTATATCCCGAGATATATTGTACGTCTGACCACAAGATAAGTCAGACACGGGTTTAACCTGGTAATAGCGTTCCAGGAAGATGAGGTAGGCCCTACACGAATCAAATAATTATATTTTGTTGATTACAGTATTAAATAACAGAAAGCAACACAGTGTATATTGTGATAAAGTGTTATGTTTTACATTATTATGTCATAAAATACACCCTTCAGACCCCTTCGAATCTATAGCACATTTTATTAGAAAAAAGGTTTCTAAATGTATACATGTATGCAGTTGAAACAATTCTATATAAATTTGACATATAAAGCCAAAGAACCTACAAGACCCTTTTATATTGTGAATAAAGACCAGTGGGCGGATGAAGCTATTAGCAGATTGGTGAGCACTTAAATCATGCTAATGTTAACAAATGTGCGTTTGTCTTCAAGGACAATTTACTGCATCCAATGTACCTGAATCTGTATTCGAAAAATAATGCATAAGGGCACGTTGTATTCTCTTACATGATTGCCCTATGTTCTGAAGGTCCTATATTCAGAACGTCCTTTGTTCAGAAGGTCCTATGTTTAGAAAATATTTGTTCAGAAGGGCCTATGTTCAGATGGTCTCATATTCAGAAGATCCTTTGTTCAGAAAGTCCTATGTTCAGAAATATTTGTTCAGAAGGTCCTATACTCAGAAGGCCCTATATGTTCAGAAGATCCTATATTCAGAAATACTCGTTTGGAAGGTTCTATATCCAGAAGGTCCTATGTTCAGAAGGTCCTATATTCAGAAGATCCTTTGTTCAGAAGGTCTTATGCTGGAACACATTTCCATCTTTATAAAAACATCTCGCGTTTATTTTTTATTCCCTTCATAATTTTAATATCCACTTCTTGTAGGGATACACGCGAGTGAGTTCCAAAGTCACGACGTTCTCGGAACTTCAAATTCCGAAATTCCCCAAGTTCCCGAAACTTGGAAACTCCGAACCCAAGTTCCGAAGTTCTGTCGTCATGCGTGGCGTTTTGCGCTGGGTCTTTTTTGTAATTGACTGATTGATATTTTAGTTTTTTTTACAATGATATCTGATCAAACTTCTGCAATTAAATTGCAGACTAAAAATGCAATTTATTAAGCCGCTTATTTCTCTACGTCCTAGGGGGTGCTGCGTCTTGTGCTGCGTCTTGCTTTACGTGCTGTTTGCTTTTGTTCCTCGTGCCGCATCTTGCGCGCCTCTTGCGATGTTTCTTGCGCCTCTTCTTGTGGCATTTTTTGTGCTGTTTCTCTTTTTTTTTAATACAGAACATTCTGAAAATATGAGCTTCTGAATATAGGAAGTTCTGAACATGATACCTTCTAGACATAGAATCTTCTGAACTAGAACCTTCTGAACAAAAAGCACCTTTCTAAACATAGGAGCTACTGAATATAGGATCTTATGAACACAGGACTTTCTGAACATAGAACTTTCTTTCCGAACAAGCACCTTCTGAATATAGAACCTTATGAACATCGGACCTTCTTAAAAAGGATCTTTTAAACATTGGACATTCGGAAAAAGAAATATTTTTTAACATAGGGCCTTTAACTGCGCCAGTACTATTTTATCCCGAGTTTATCCCCAAAACGTGAAGTGTGTGTGACCAAAACAAGAACTAATCCGTGTCTGTACCGGGATTAATCCGCCATAAAATCTGTTTGTGTGACCAGGAAATGTGGACTAACCCGAGTTATATTTTGTGGTATAAACCCGGGATAAATAAACCGAGTCTGTCCCGAATTCAATCCGAATTAAAGTGTGGCCGTGTGACGGGGGTAGTCGCGATAACTGTAAATCGCGCGATAAAATTTATCGCGTAATATTTTGTGCATTAGTCCACGATAACTCGCTGTGGGTAAGGTTGGGCCAGCGCCGCCGATGTTTTCATTGGACAAGGTACATACATTCTAGCGCGATATTTCAGTGAAAATCGCTCCTGGTACAATCTGGATATATCGCAAGATAAAGCGTTTATAGCGTCGCACTATATTTGCCGTCAACTTCCACCAGCGTTGGGTGTTTTTCGCTGATTTCACAGACAATTCTCTGTCAAGTTCTTTAAAATTACGCAAGCACTCTTTGCAAGTATTCCGGCGCCCACTCTGCTAATTTTGTGAATTTCGGTTGAGTATTTCAACAGCTAGACCATTTGACATGCAGTGGAATTTTAATATTAAAGCTGAATGAAATCAGTGGGTTTATAGAGGAGCGCCATAATTGTAATTTACCACATGAATGTCTTAGAGGTAAAGTGATCCAAGTCCGCATTTTCTCATTTGCACATAATTAGAAACATATGGGAAGTTTTGCTTTGTTTTTTATTATTCATTCCTACTGGCAGGTTTTTAGTTATCAATGTCGTGAAACCCATTTCTGGCCATTTTTATTTCATTTTATTTTATAAATAAACTATTGAAATTTAAAAATATAAATTTATTTTTAATTGTCACAAACTAGTATAGAAACTGTCCAGTGTCTCATCATCTTGCTCCAGTAAAAAAATTGTAATGATTGGCATACCACAAACTGATCCATATAAGGGGTGTTTTATAACAATTCAGCAGCCATTTACCGTATATCTCAGAGGTAAACTTAAAATTTTCCTATATGCTACATAAACTGATGGACTTGGCTCACTTTACCATTGACAAAAAGTATCATTTTTAAGAGCGAAAAAAATATATGTTGATTAGTAAGTCTTCAATTTTTTAACGAATGGCTTAGATATTTTGGAATATTTTTTTCTATATAATTATTTAGCTTTCCCAGAATGGCATAAACAGAAAAAAATCGATTTTTGGACTTGGATCACTTTACCTCTCAAATGTCAAAACTTTTAAACTATCTAATATATATATATATTTTACTTTTAGGATAAGTGCCGGAAGACTAAAAAATAATGCTTGCCAAATTTCAGGTCCATCGGATAGTAATAGCCTGAGAAATCAGCGATAAACATGCAACGCAAAACTTTCACTTTATGTGTAAATGTCATCACTAAAATAAGTAATATCGATTTTGGCGCGATATGTTTATGGCACCATTAACAGTTATCGAGGACTGAGTAGAATGACCTTCACAATAATGACATTTATTATCCATCGAAAATTTTTTGTTATAAAAAAATGGACCAAAAAATGTATGCAAAAAATGCGATTAGACTACTTCGCTACACACTGTTTATTGAGGTATAAATATATATTTTTATAATGATAAAAAACAATGTTCCATTCATTTTACTTGACAATGTTTAGCAGGTAACATTTCCACATTGTATTGAACTGTGTTATAACCTTTATCTATAACACACTTTACATCGTGTCGAACAGTCAAACTAATGTATGTAACACTCATTTGAGCGGCACATACAAACTACTGTTGGAAACGTTTTAACCCTTTAAACCCTCACGATGCATTAAAGCTTCATTTTACATCCCTGAAAACAGACCTAATTTTCCTACAACCAAGGGTTTTAGAACGAAAATTTCCTTGAAACTGGTTTACCAATACATGGTAATTTTCTTTAATTTTTAAACCACATCAAATCATCTTCATCCACTACAAGACGAGAATTGCGACAGCAATTCGCGGCTTGTGGTGGATGAAAATCACTATGGTAAATTCAGGCTTGAAAGGGATAACCTTCGACTGCTATAACAGGATCGGATCTAGCACTCCAGACCTTTTGGGTAGATAATTACTAAGAAAAAAATATATACAGACAAAAGTATGTTTTTTTTTTTTAAATAAAACATGATAAAACTCATAATAACTTATAAATTACAATATATATTTGATAGATAAACTATGAAATGTTTCAATTACGGTATTTCACACGCATCACTTTGATTACTTTTGTCAAAATACAATGTAAATCAAACGGTTTCATAATGGTGAAATTATGCTTATGTTGAAATTATGTCTTATCATCAATAATTTATATCCTGTAAAATAACTTTATTGCCTTTTTATCACCATGTAACTATGGCTACACGGTAGTATTAGGTAATCATTTTATATAATTATCATCAAATGTTAATTTGATTATCACTGAATAGCCGTCCATTAAACTGTTAAACGTAGCACATTTTCCTGGTAAGTATATAAGAGAATGCATTATAATTATCACCGAATTAGACTATGACAAGACACATAAACAATTTGCGTCAACAAGAATATAATCGGCTCATTTGACCAATCATTATAACAAACTGATAGTTTTAGTCATGTCCTCTAGACATGTGAACACGTAATAGTATATTGGTTATTAGTACGTTATCATGGTTAATTAATCATGCGTTTCTGACATCAGAACATGACACTTTACGATGATGAATATGAATATTGTCTAATACACCATTTAAACCTGCTGCGTTAATCATTAA
This sequence comes from Flabesymbios commensalis, assembly GCA_964017125.1. NCBI lineage: Eukaryota > Metazoa > Annelida > Polychaeta > Terebellida > Flabelligeridae > Flabesymbios > Flabesymbios commensalis. The sequence continues at coordinate 13,415,864 of OZ024913.1, forward strand.
TTTATTGAAATAATGATGATTTTTAACTCTGAATGAAAGTGTGGCCATGTGACGGGGGTAGTCGCGATAACTGTAAATCGCGCGATAAAATTTATCGCGTAATATTTTGTGCATTAGTCCACGATAACTCGCTGTGGGTAAGGTTGGGCCAGCGCCGCCGATGTTTTCATTGGACAAGGTACATACATTCTAGCGCGATATTTCAGTGAAAATCGCTCCTGGTACAATCTGGATATATCGCAAGATAAAGCGTTTATAGCGTCGCACTATATTTGCCGTCAACTTCCACCAGCGTTGGGTGTTTTTCGCTGATTTCACAGACAATTCTCTGTCAAGTTCTTTAAAATTACGCAAGCACTCTTTGCAAGTATTCCGGCGCCCACTCTGCTAATTTTGTGAATTTCGGTTGAGTATTTCAACAGCTAGACCATTTGACATGCAGTGGAATTTTAATATTAAAGCTGAATGAAATCAGTGGGTTTATAGAGGAGCGCCATAATTGTAATTTACCACATGAATGTCTTAGAGGTAAAGTGATCCAAGTCCGCATTTTCTCATTTGCACATAATTAGAAACATATGGGAAGTTTTGCTTTGTTTTTTATTATTCATTCCTACTGGCAGGTTTTTAGTTATCAATGTCGTGAAACCCATTTCTGGCCATTTTTATTTCATTTTATTTTATAAATAAACTATTGAAATTTAAAAATATAAATTTATTTTTAATTGTCACAAACTAGTATAGAAACTGTCCAGTGTCTCATCATCTTGCTCCAGTAAAAAAATTGTAATGATTGGCATACCACAAACTGATCCATATAAGGGGTGTTTTATAACAATTCAGCAGCCATTTACCGTATATCTCAGAGGTAAACTTAAAATTTTCCTATATGCTACATAAACTGATGGACTTGGCTCACTTTACCATTGACAAAAAGTATCATTTTTAAGAGCGAAAAAAATATATGTTGATTAGTAAGTCTTCAATTTTTTAACGAATGGCTTAGATATTTTGGAATATTTTTTTCTATATAATTATTTAGCTTTCCCAGAATGGCATAAACAGAAAAAAATCGATTTTTGGACTTGGATCACTTTACCTCTCAAATGTCAAAACTTTTAAACTATCTAATATATATATATATTTTACTTTTAGGATAAGTGCCGGAAGACTAAAAAATAATGCTTGCCAAATTTCAGGTCCATCGGATAGTAATAGCCTGAGAAATCAGCGATAAACATGCAACGCAAAACTTTCACTTTATGTGTAAATGTCATCACTAAAATAAGTAATATCGATTTTGGCGCGATATGTTTATGGCACCATTAACAGTTATCGAGGACTGAGTAGAATGACCTTCACAATAATGACATTTATTATCCATCGAAAATTTTTTGTTATAAAAAAATGGACCAAAAAATGTATGCAAAAAATGCGATTAGACTACTTCGCTACACACTGTTTATTGAGGTATAAATATATATTTTTATAATGATAAAAAACAATGTTCCATTCATTTTACTTGACAATGTTTAGCAGGTAACATTTCCACATTGTATTGAACTGTGTTATAACCTTTATCTATAACACACTTTACATCGTGTCGAACAGTCAAACTAATGTATGTAACACTCATTTGAGCGGCACATACAAACTACTGTTGGAAACGTTTTAACCCTTTAAACCCTCACGATGCATTAAAGCTTCATTTTACATCCCTGAAAACAGACCTAATTTTCCTACAACCAAGGGTTTTAGAACGAAAATTTCCTTGAAACTGGTTTACCAATACATGGTAATTTTCTTTAATTTTTAAACCACATCAAATCATCTTCATCCACTACAAGACGAGAATTGCGACAGCAATTCGCGGCTTGTGGTGGATGAAGATCACTATGGTAAATTCAGGCTTGAAAGGGATAACCTTCGACTGCTATAACAGGATCGGATCTAGCACTCCAGACCTTTTGGGTAGATAATTACTAAGAAAAAAATATATACAGACAAAAGTATGTTTTTTTTTTTAAATGAAACATGATGAAACTCATAATAACTTATAAATTACAATATATATTTGATAGATAAACTATGAAATGTTTCAATTACGGTATTTCACACGCATCACTTTGATTACTTTTGTCAAAATACAATGTAAATCAAACGGTTTCATAATGGTGAAATTATGCTTATGTTGAAATTATGTCTTATCATCAATAATTTATATCCTGTAAAATAACTTTATTGCCTTTTTATCACCATGTAACTATGGCTACACGGTAGTATTAGGTAATCATTTTATATAATTATCATCAAATGTTAATTTGATTATCACTGAATAGCCGTCCATTAAACTGTTAAACGTAGCACATTTTCCTGGTAAGTATATAAGAGAATGCATTATAATTATCACCGAATTAGACTATGACAAGACACATAAACAATTTGCGTCAACAAGAATATAATCGGCTCATTTGACCAATCATTATAACAAACTGATAGTTTTAGTCATGTCCTCTAGACATGTGAACACGTAATAGTATATTGGTTATTAGTACGTTATCATGGTTATTAATCATGCGTTTCTGACATCAGAACATGACACTTTACGATGATGAATATGAATATTGTCTAATACACCATTTAAACCTGCTGCGTTAATCATTAATTTATTGAAATAATGATGATTTTTAACTCTGATCTCATTTTTAAATACGATTAGGGGACTACTAATAAAAAGTACTTTAATTTATGTTCCTCATTTAGATATGATTATTGTCGTTTATAAGTGCAAAATTTGCTGCATTTATTGCAGCAAATTTAGCATTCATAAACGACAATTTAATTCTCCATAAACAACCTTCAGTTACCACTTCTTTTTTAAATATCAATTGCTTTATCAAGATTATATTTCGACGTGCCATAACCATAGCTTGTTAACTGGCAGCGTTAACATTTACAATAATCCGAAGAAAAACTATTTGTAGAGTCAAGATTATTTGGTAAATTAAGGATGGTTGAACGTTAGCAAAGCATCTGGGCCACATGTAGATACCGTCGGGCCAGCGTTGGGCAGACGGTACTGCAAGAGATTCCCCACTATTTGTCTTTAGAAAACTAATTAGCGGTGGCGTCTTGTGATTTAGGCTTCGAACACTCCACCTGAGACGGTGGGTATTCCTGATATAAAGTGTTGTATATTGCAGACAGTTTTGTTTACATGGTGATATACGATTTGGAAATGAAACTAGTTTATTTGTTGTCAGTTTTTTTAAAAAGCATCAAAAAAACATGTTCTTTGTATTTTTAGCTAATATCAGTAGGCTATATAACTTCATATAAATTAATTGACATGTCAACATATAATGTCCCTTTAAACCGATATAATAATAGTGCGTGTTTTGAGGGCGTTATATTTACATGTAGGCTTACTTGAGGCCCGAGGTGATTAATCTCACGTAGAGGGCCTGAAATAAACATAACGTAGGCAATTTTCACTCCCTCACTTCCAGAATCTATAGCAGAAGCTGACATTAGACACAGTGGCTCGACTAAGTCGCATTTTCTGAGTGAATGAATGAATGAATGAATGAATGAATGAATGAATGAATGAATGAATGAATGAATAAATGAATGAATGTCCAGGTTGGTCCACTCTGCTTCGCTACTGAAGCATATAGCACTAGAGTCCCCTAGCCCAGATTTACATAGACCTATAGGCCTTATTTGCAAATATTTCACCTATGGTATATATTGTTCTCGCATCGATGCTTTTGGTTTTTACTGGGAGACGTATGATGAGATCAGCAGAAAATAATACTGCTTCGTTGGGTCAGGCGAAATGGGCTCATCTCAGCACTCGCCACATTAAGCTCATGTCCTTTTCCCGACGATGCCGTATGGATATAGACATGTGGATGACACTGCCGTCCAGACAAAGGATTCGAAATTCGAGCCCTGGCGGTCTGAGGCCAAGCACCCTGCCTCTCGGTGACGGAAGCCCCCCCCCCCCCCCCCACAATACTAAATCTGTACAAGTGAGCGGGAAAGACACATTTGTAAACCCGAATGCCAGAGCGGTGGACGAGCCCGCTCTCTCCGACTTTCTAAGCAGACATCTTTAGGCTTAGCGATTGTTTGCATGATCGCCTGGTATTATAATTTGATTATGCAAAACGTTCTGGGACTAAATTTCATCTGTCACTTATGCGCCCACTTCCTAGCACCCACTTATTTGGTCTCATTTTCATTCACCTAGAGGTGTGAATTGCTGCTGCAATTCTCACCTTAAAGTGAATGAAAATGATCTTATTTTACCGAATAAACGAGGTACTGGGATGATTGCTAGTACTAGTACTTTTGCCCCCATCTGGGGAGGGTCATTAGGGATCTGTTTCGTCTGTTACATGATGTACTGCATGGTACGGAAGAACTAGTGTACATCAATCATTCAAGAGAAGCTGTAGTCAACAGGGATGCCAATGCAGCTCTCAAATCGGTTTAGTGTCACTGTCACTGCAGGCACTCAGGTGCTGGCAGTGGTAGCTACAAACAATCGGCAATAGAGTGTTTGACATCAGGTTTCTCACTTGTGATGAATGGAGTTACCCTCAGCTATTGTTACTCTGGGAATTATCTGACCCGAGGATGGCGGAGCCGCTTTTGAAAGAAAAAAAAAGTGTCTGGAGGTCTGGGCATGCCTGGGAGTAAATCCCCGAGAGTGAAGGAAATCACTCTCAACCACCCCCATCACTCCACCCTCACGTCATCATCTGTACATCATTCATCTCATCAAAGGACTGCACTTTTTTATCTAATTACAATATCACTTTTTAAAATGACCATTAGTACCGAGAAGTGACGTAAAGCAATATATGGTTGACTACTACCTATCAAATACGAAAGTGTAATATCTCAAATAGAAGTTCGAAAAAAACGAGCTTATTATAATGGAATTTACCATTTGTTCGTGATTTCATTTTGATGAAAATATGCTTTTATTTATTATATAGTGCAATTATGCCACATTAGACATAAATCTGCAACCAATGGTAGGTCTTTGCACTTTCACCGGAGGAATAATAAAATTAAAAACAAGCTTCCATTTGTGTCTAAAGATTATGGCCTAAATTAACGGTTCATTCATTCATTCATTCATTCATTCATTCATTCATTCATTCATTCATTCATTCATTCATTCATTCATTCATTCATTCATTCATTCATTCATTCATTCATTCATTCATTCATTCAATTATTAATTTCATAAATAATTCATTCATTCATCTATTCATTCATTCTTCGCCAAAACGTTCAAGCCATTAACGAGCTCGCATTCGCTGGCAGTATATAAAATCAGAGTTGAAATAAATTCATGACAAAATGAATATCCATACACAAATACGCATTTTTTATTTAATTAATGGAATTCTATAAAAATGATACAGCTGCAGCAACTCACATGCAATTTAAAGCTTTGGTTAAAAAGCAGCATGCCATGTTCAAAGCTACGTTTATAGGTAGCATTTTAACGAAACTAAGATGCATGTCATGTATGCCAACTGCGTGCTTGCAATAGGCGGATTTGCCACTATTTTGGTAATGCCGTCATCCCTTCAGTCGCCTCTGTCGTGATGAAAGTCATTAAGCAAATGCAAGAGGAACAAATTGTGATAAATGGGAAATAATATAACGAAGCTGATTATTTACTTAAATGTCTCCCTTCAACTCCACGAGTCGTGCCATTTGAGGACATGGCAGAGGAAATTACCCATGTCCTTGACCTCCCTGGTCTCTGTGTGACATAGGAAGTATATTTATAGCGGAAATCTCGCTTTCTAGGTTATTTCTTGTCCTGCTGGGCGGGGGCCACATGATGTAGTCGTTACACCAGTGATTGTTGGCTCGTTCCCCACTGCGATATTCAGGCTTCAAAGAAACAAAACTGTTTCTCCTGCGCTAAATTACAAAGACTCAGTAAAAGTCAGTAGTGTGGGTAGACGCCGTCACCGATAGGTCATTTCATTCAGCTGATCATCCTTGACCATCCTCATCAGGTTATCTAGCCAAGTTTAAATAGCCTGAATGTGAATGTGCTCTGAGCTCCATTCATTATTCATTCATTTATTCTCGTCCAGCAGGGCCGTATACATGGTTTTAAAAAAGTTTTAACTCAAAGGACAGGCCATTGCAATTAATAGTTAGTTTTAAATACGTGCTAATAGTTAACCCTTGTTCTGCTGATCACGACTATTTTCGGTTTTAATCTGTTTTATTAGTCGACCAAATCACTGTTATTGAGAATGAAATTCCCGTCTAAACATCAAGATTTGCAAATTAAACATATATCAGTATAAAAGTGGTTGGAAATTTAAATAAATTAACTTAGCTGGATAAAGGTTAAGTTCGAATAGAAAGATTGAAAAGATTGAAGTCGTGATTAAATTTAAAAAGGTTAATGTGCATAGCGCATTCAAGCCTTATTAACCATTTACCCACAAAATGTTCTTATTTAAATTTTCACACACTTGAAGTTATGATTCGCTACTGCAAGTGGGTGAAAATTACTCCTACATATATTTGTTGAATCTATATATTTATTTAATTTGTTTAATTTGTGGCCAATCATTTGCAAATCTAGATGTTCGAACACTGTTTTCCCTCCCAATAAATGTGCTTAAAAACCTGCTACTAAAACATATTAAAAGCGACTTTGGTCGTGCTCAGTAAGTATAGCGCTTAAAGGGTTTATATGATTAAGTCGTGGTTTGATCTCAAAAGGTTATTGTGCATTGAAACCGTATTAACCCTTAAAGCGCCAAATAAAATAAAATATTTGCTTACCCATTTGAAGCTGTGTCACTCTATCGCGACCCACAAGTGGGTGGAAATTACTCGTATTCGTTGACTTTCAGACCAAATATTTCACTTATTTTATTCCCGATAATTTATTTTTTTACCCTCTTGAAGTTGTGTCTCGCTACCGCGACCCACAACTTCAAGTGGGTGAAAATTACTCATATTTGTTGACTTTGAGACCAAACATTTCACTTGTTTCATTCCCAATAATTTAAATTTTCACCCACTTGAAGTTGTGTCTCGCTACCGCGACCCACAACTTCAAGTGGGTGAAAATTACTCATACTTGTTGACTTTGAGACCAAACATTTCACTTGTTTCATTCCCAATAATTTAAATTTTCACCCACTTGAAGTTGTGTCTCACTACCGCGACCCACAACTTCAAGTGGGTGAAAATTACTCATATTTGTTGAATCTGAGACCAAATATCTCACTTATTTCATTCCCAATAAATTTGACTCGATCGGCTAATGAGAATTACTATTATAGTGCTTAGCGATTAAAGGGTTCAACTAAGCCAGCTTTCGTTAAGTATAATAGGCCTTTATAGGCTACTCCTATTCCCTGAACAACACTATACTAGGCGCCGCCGGGATACGTGTAATATGATTGGCCAGGCAAAGGCTAAGTGAAAGCCCAGATCGATGTGCTTACCCCACAGGACACACGGCGTACGTTGTTGCGACGTTGAATCGACTTCGGAACAATGTCGTGTGCCCTGTGGGTTACCAATCTGTCATCCGTTCTAGATTGTAATCTGAAACCGCATTAGCCGTCTGTGCGTTCGTGCGATATCGAGTAGAGATCTGGACAATAAAATATATATTTTACCCACTCATCTCGCCACCGAGATCCCACGTCTTTAACCCTTTAACCGTCGGCGCCGCATATATGCAGGTTTTTATTTTTTATTAGCACATTAAGTACCACATTTTAAATATGTTAAAGATAAAATCTGACATCAACCAGCAAGATTTGAAAAAAGTTGACCTCTATTTTGTCAAATCTGAATAATTTCCCCTCACTTGAAGTTGTGGATCGCGTCAGTGAGACACAACTTCAAGTGTGTGGAAATTCAAATTGAATATCTTGAGGCACCAGTTTCGAATCCCGTCTAGCCGGAAATTTGTCATTGTGGTTTTCTTGGAGCACTGTATATGCACATACAGTGCTCTAAATAGTTCAAAAGCATGGAGTGTACAGTGCTGCCTATGGTACTGTGCACTATAAATAACCCTTGAGGTCATGCGAAATCAAAGTAGGGCATAGTCCCGGCTTCGGGATTCCTTCTGTCGCGATATTGCAATGATTGTGCAGAAAGCGACGTAAAACAATATTCATTCTTATGGCAATTTTTTTGTCCAAAATAAATGTCAATTACATGTAATATTTATCTATATGATGCCAAATACATGTGAACTTGCTCACATCTGATTTGTGAGCCTAACCACAAAGACGGCTTGCATAATACATGTACTTGAATTGAATAAAGATTTCATGCATGTTCAAGCTGGGGTCTTCCAAAAGAACCTTTATTAAAGCACACTGGATGCAATACAATCATACAATAAATATATATACCGTATCCACACGCATTAACGTGCATGCACTTATATTTGAAGGTGCACTTAGTGTTCGAAAAAAAGTACATGCACTTATATTCGAACATAAAAATTAATTTCTTGAAATTCGTTGGGATCGTAATTATCTGATTAATTCCAATTACCACGTAAAATAAGCTAATGCTAGTAATAATTGACTGTTACTTTGAAGTTAACTTGCGGGAGTGTCTCCAAGCAATAGGCGTTTACACTATCTGAACTGTCATATGACATCTCATTTGTCCACGCTTTTCAGCTATCACATCCATACTCTATCGCTTTGACGGCTTAAACTAAATAAATATAAATAATTATACAGTTTGTGTTTACGATCAACATAATATTTGTATTATTATTATGGACATATATACCAGTAATGGTTTCTATAAAGCAATACATATCGATATTATTCTCACCTGAGATATCTGTCTGATCTACACAGTGATGCGAGTAGTAATTTTCGAATGTAAGTGCATGCACGTAGTATTCGAATATAAGTGTATGCACTTATAAACGAACAAGAATATTTTGACGCCATTGTGTGCAATCCACCACGTAGGCTAATGTGTGCACGTAATCAGTCGAATTACGCAGTACAGAAATGTGAAAAATACTGATACAAAAATATTTCTAGTTTTTTTATTACAGCTATTCACATGAAATATAATTTGCATAGGCCTACTTAAAATAATGTATGCATTTCCAAGATTTTCACCACTTTTATTCCAATCGTCTTTTAAAATGGTAAAACATTCCTTTGGTTTGAATAGAAACAGTTCTTAACATTTTCAATCAGACACAGGTATTTAAATGTTGTTCTATTTCTGAATAAAAATATATATCACATTATCTTATTTTCTGAAAATGCACCATGTGCCTTTTTTGTACAGATGCATGCAGGTAGGACTATATGCATGTTATGATATAATAATCATTAAGAGTGAAGTGAGAAACATGAGATCCCAATAAAGTTATGTTTTGTACATGAGAAATATACAGCAGATGGCAAAAAAAATCAGCAATTGTCGTCATGACACCACACAAATAATACATTGAATGGGCAGTTGAAGTCAGGGTGTTTAAATTCACACACATGCACACGCGGCCTGACGGGAATTGAGATTACCTACTTTATTTTGTTAAGCTGTTAAGTTTAATAATTTATTATTGGGACCGTGGTTAAGAGCTTACAGGGTCTTGGTTGGAATAATGTTGGCCCAGCGTCGCAGACGGTAGCCCAGCATTATTTCACCATTGGGCCAGTGTATCGTGTTATACGGGTAGTGGCCTTTCGGGGGGGGGGCGGAGGGAGCGTCACGTACCCGTATGGCAAGCACCGGACATTCACCCAATTCTGTTTCAATGTTGGGCCAGCGTCAACTGCGATTGCCCGGCATTGAACCAGCAATGTGCTGCGACGCTGGCCCAACATTGAACTGGTATTGGATGGGTAAGCCTACATGGTGTGTACCAGGTACATCGTATAGACGCGTGCACTGACTTATCAGCGGTGGTGGTGGAAGGAATAGGCCTACACGTTGAAGATTTAGGATTCTGGTCCATGAGGAAAACTAATACAACTATGTTTACATAATATTAGGCCAATTCTAAAGCACTCAAACAGACTAAAGCGGAGCCCCAGAGTTCGGAGCTCCTTTTCTAGTTTTCTCATAAGTTACTCAAATTATCAAATCAATCGTCTCTATTTAGCTACAACATCAGAATGCTGCATTTGGCATTGAAATGTCAAAAAAAACACCAACTGTGTGAGTACACATGCTAATAATATTGGCTACACCCCTGTCATGGCACATTTGTTCAATGAGCGATCTGGTTATAGTGAAATAACCATGTTTTATATTTTTTTAGAATTGATCTGGTCTCATTATATCGCAGGCTCTTCATTGAATCAATAATCCATTTTGTTGTTGAGATAATATATGTACATGTACATGTACATGTAACCTACTGTTATGTATGTTCTTTCGCATGCAGAAATAGGATCATCTCAACAACAGCATGCAGATGCTGTCCCATTTCCCAAAATTTTCAACGTAAAAAAAATCTCGCAGAATGCTGATGTGTCTGAGTTGATCCAAAGTTTGCCTGTACAACCTTGAGAGGACAGACTTGAGGTTCCGATTGTAACAGTTCTATAACTATAAAGTATTGAAGCATGTCAGAGAGATGTAAGATCAAGGTCAACATTAAACCCCACAGCGCAGCCATGTCTATTTTATAATTAGGATATTGAAAGATAAGATAAATGTATTCAGAACAAAAATATCAAATATTGAAAGGTGGACTTGATGAGCAGATATAGAGACAAAATCTCCGATTTCTAATTATTGATAACCATGTCAAAAATAGGAAATACGGCAATTTCGTCTCTATATCTAGCCTAACTGGGCGGGGGCCCTAGGGTAGTGGTTAGCACCGCTGCCTTTCACGCCAGAGTTCGGGGTTCGGTTCCCGGTCTCGGCCGTTTGAAACAAACAAAAATGTTTCTTCCCCATCCACGTGTGAAAGTCAGTATTATGGGGAGCCTCCGTGACCGAGAGGTAGCGTGCTCGGCCTCAGACCGCCAGGGCTCGAATTTCGAATCCTGTGTCTGGAGGACAGTGTCATCTCAATCATCTCACCATCCTCAGGAGGCTCTCCTGGCCCAGTTTAGCCTATATGTGCACAAAGGTGGCCTAAAGCCCGATTAATTTCATTTTATTTCTAGCCTAACTGGTGAATGTGCAGCACAAAAATTAAAAAACTTTTGCAGTTCTAGTCTATGGAGATGTTTCCATCATATGGTCATATTAAGAAGCCAAAATAAAATCACCGATTTTTTAATGATTTTAGCCTGGGCCAGTCCCTTTAACTTTGTCGTCCACTTATCCAAAACTTGTAATAAACAGCACCAAATGCAGTTTCTCACATTTTGCCTGATGGTAAGCCTATGTCCCCCAAAACAAGTGTAGAAACGGTCGCATTTGGTACATTTTCTCAAATGAAAAATGCTGGAAAACGAACCCCATTTTCAAGATACTAGGTACAATGAAGAAGCATAGATTCGAAAACTATGGAGGTGATTATGTGATGAACCATCCAGTGCTCCATCACACCATCAGGATGTCTACATTCCGGTGTGCGACTAATTAGCCTTCAGCAGCGGGTCATGATCTGTAATTGGAGCCAATATCTCAGCTGACCTCATTTCTCTCCCCAGACATCAACCTGTGGACAAATCGGTGATCTACCACTGTGGTGTGCTAATTAACTGGGCAGACTATGATTTATAAGATACGTGTAGCTTCCCTCCCCCCGGGATTTGATCTATTTCTTGTTCGATGTGAGATGGTAAACCTTTAAACGTTTTAATGATTTCTGTTAGGTTAAGTCAGTTATTGGGAATAGAGTGAGGGTTTAAAAATTAGGATTGAGTAATTTGTATAATTTAAATAAAACCAGAAAAGCAGCTCCCGAACTCCGAGGTCCGGCTTTTGGGCTGTATGAGTGTTGTAGACAAAAATTCGGTTTAATATTTTGTACATAGCTGTATCAGTCTTTCTCATGGGCCAAATCCTAAATGTCCAGGATATAATTAAGGAAAGAACCAAGGACACAAGTTAAAATATATATATTCAACGTTTATTTATTCCGCCACCATCTCCTGTGCTGGCCATCATCCATTCGATACTTACAAGTGAATGGGCGTGCTGGGCGTGTCTCCACGATACACACGATGTAGTCCTACCCACCCAATCCCGGTTCAATGTTGGGCCAGTGTCGCAGCTCATTACTGGTTCAATGCCGACAAATTATCTACGAAGCCGGCCCAATACTACTCCAACACTGGGTCTGCTGTATACTTAGTGGCAGCACCCTAGCAAACACGTGCCATTTACCCAATCATCTCATGTAACTATTAGAAAATGCTGGAATACTAGTCATCTGTAAAATGTTGGAAAATAGTGAAGTATAATAAAGTAAACGGAACATACAGCATTGGGATCCCGTTATTTTTAAGAACTGATTTTTTTTCTCATGGTACACGCAGATTCACACAAATAAAAGTGGTTAACTTTTTCTGTCATGGCCCTCTTATGTGCTGTCTCAAGTTCGATCAAGGTCACCACAATGCGCATCTTGCAATAAGTGGCGGAATCTAGTCAATCTAATGATTGACGACCACTGCCATGGACAATGGTTATCATGACCGATTACCTCCACCATCAAGATAATTGAGGCAATAAGTGGATAATTAAGATTTATACCTTATATATTATATCTCGATGGCATTTAAATTTAGTCTGCTGTCTCCTGTAATTATCTATTTTTGTGTATATTCGAGGAGTTGAATGATGGTGTCTGTCATTTTTGTCAAGTACTGGGATAAATAGTCATCGTTATCACAGTAGTTTCTCTCAATATTGTTATCCCAGTTTGTTTATCTTACAGACTAAGAAAATGCACCTGCATTTCGACCGAATTGTTGCTTTTCTTCTGATAGATCATACGTAATGCCAAGAGCATATGAGCACATGAAAGTATGTGGCATTAGAATCGTTTGTAAATAAATATATCTCACTCCAAAATGATATACTTGTTGTTACGAAATCACGAAAAACCCTCATGGTCATAAACCAGGCACCTTTATATGACGTTTTTACCGTTTTTTACCGATTTTAAGCGATTTTTAGGTTGAGAAAGGGTGAAACAATTACAGCAAATGATTGTGATAGTTTACAATGATTACATCAAATTACTAGCGACCACGATAATATTTTTTAAAAACTGTTCAATTGTATTTTGACAAATTGAATAGAAATATAGAAAGCCGATGTACATGCACCTTCAAAAATCATGGTGTGGCTAAACAGCATTTAAAGCGGCCAGCAATCGTCCGCCGCACAGCCTCCACCCGATGACTGACGGACACTGGACGGTGCCCTCCAGGACTCCGCATGGAGACCGAAGGATCATTTGGCAGGTAGGTCCCGCCTTACAACTTCATTTATAAGACAATCCAAACTGTTATGACTTAACACTCAGAAGGATTACAATGACAAGATGAACATGATTTTGCGACCAGATAGGACAGACAGACAGACAGACAGACAGACAGACAGACAGACAGACAGACAGACAGACAGACAGACAGACAGACAGACAGACAGACAGACAGACAGACAGACAGACAGACAGACAGACAGACAGACAGACAGACAGACAGACAGACAGACAGACAGACAGACAGACAGACAGACAGACAGACAGACAGACATTCACGTTTTTCTTATTTCGAATATACATGTTCGAAATAAAAAATCGGGAATTTCGTCTTTATATCTCGCTTAGCTGGTTATTGCGCAACACAAAAATTAAAAAACTTACTCAGCTCTAGTCTATGGACATGTTTACATCATAATGGTCATATTAAGAAGCCAAAACAAAAAAAACTGATTTTTTTTATTTAAAATATGTATAATACAAGACTTAATTTTAAATCTACAAAATCATATGTAATATATATAAGTCCCCGTGCCTTTCGAACGTGAAAAATGTAGTGGGAGGTCTTTTTTTCGGGCGTCTGCGATAACGAACCAGAGAGCTTAAATTCATTCAAACAGAAATTTCAACAACGAATAAAAGATCATTTTTTTCAACATTGGACCTCAGAAATAAATATCAACAGCATGTGGTTCAATTGAAGGAAGTCGCAACAGCGTTAAATCTAAAAACATATTTCGGTAAACTTATCCTATCGCAAGAAATGTAGGCCTATCATGGTTAAGCTTTGGTGTAGAAACCATAACCTGGTAATTGTATCAGGTTGCAGACGTAACGAGGTATAACCCACAACCTCAAACACAAACTAAGGTTGCCCTGTTTCCTATTAGATGTAAAAAAATTACATGTTTTATAAAAACATAGTTTTCTCTTTCTTGGAGGCATGTCCACAGGTTGTCTATTTTCTTAGATATTCAATTTGATCTTATGCAACAAGCGATGGTATTTTCATATAATTGTGTTGTCCCTTCATAATATACACAAAATGAAAGGTATAGATAATAAAGGGAGATAAAGCATGCCAGGAAAGTGATTGTAGTCATTTGAGCTTATAACTATAATGGCTCTATATGGGCGCATTTCTGGGTGTACATGCCATAATTGGACATTCATCATGTCAGTTTCGTTAATTTTGTAACAAAAACTGCCAAGATGATTTTTATTGCTAAATGAGCTCACTATTAACAAAAAAAAATAGCAAAGGAACTTATCAAGGGGCAAAAAACTTGCTATGGGCTTGAAAAATAGTTTCCAGGCACTTTAACGTATCACCACATATGTTACCCTCCCATAGTCTTACTTGTATCATGGCCCAATTACGCTTGGGTATCCTAGCATTCTTTAAATGAAAATAGCTATATAAACCTATATATTTTTTAATCATCATGACATACTCTATCACTGTAAAAAATATAAAAAGGGTGCTTAAACGTCTGGCTTTTCTCTCTATTTTCACACGGAAATGTTATGTCCTCATCTACACTCAATACACGGGAACTATCAAATGCAGCATATGCCTTGTTACTACCAGTCAGTATTGTGGGGAGCCTCCGTGACCAGGAGGTAGCGTGCTCAGCCTCAGGGCTCGAATTTCGAATCCTGAGTCTGGAGGACAGTGTCATCTCAATCATCTCACCATCCTCAGGAGGTTCTCCTGGCCCAGTTTAGCCTATATGTGCACAAAGGTGGTCTAAAGCCCGATACATTTTATTTCATTTGTTACTACCAGCGTAGGGACTACATTTTATGTCAATCTTTCCCGATTTCGATGTTTTGAAGCAATACATGGTCACCCAATCTAAATAAATTGGTAACAAAATGATTTCAATTTAATATTTAAACCCAAGCCTGCTGTAAATCGCAACATTTTTCAAAATGATCGTAATCCTCTCACTAATAATTTTTTTAATGATATGCGCGTATGAATTTGTGTGGTGAGATCTTAAAGTTTCCATGGTTGATACCCAGGATCGTCTTGCCCTTCCTTCTCTTTTGAGTTATGGTGACAGGGAGATGGTCGACCTTAAACTGTTTGTGCCTGTATGCTTGTCAACAGCTTTAACCCTTTCGCCGGTGCCGCATATATTCGGGTTTTTATTTTTTATCAGCACATTAAGTACCACCTTTTAAATATGTTAAAGATAACATGTGACATCAATCAGCAATATTTGAAAACAGTTGACTTCCATTTTGTCAAATCTGAATAATTTTCACTCACTTGAAGTTGTGGATCGCGTCAGCGAGACACAACTTCAAGTGGGTGAAAATTCAAATTGAATAATTTGGCGGTTGAAGGGTTAAAAGTACCATATTCATAATGTCTTTGGCCATCGTGAAGAGCAGATGACACTGATATTCTATAGATTGAGCTGTATTTATACCAACGTGTGTGTTAGCCTGATGGCAGAATATGAAAAGTGTTCTATAAATAGGTTTAGGGGTGACACTTTGTTACCACGTGAAAACCATTTTTTATTGTTTCAGGCCTAAGAAAAATGGGGTTTCCGTTGCCGCATAATGCGTTTTTCTATTATAAATATGCTAATATGTGGGGTACACCCAAATATGTCTATATTTAGGGGGTTTGCTTACGTAAGCGTCTGTCGTTGCTGTTTTAATTTACCAGTCAACACATGTAATGTACCAGATAACAGATGATTATATTTGTGTTCTCACTAGAAAAAGTTGTTCGGAAACGAACACGAAAGCAGCCCTCCGTTATCGCTTGACCACTATTTTAAATTTGTGGTATATGATGGCTATGTGAAGTATGAGGAAACAGAAGTTCATAGGTCAGCTATCATGCAAGATTTCTGAAACTGTGAAAAAAATAATAAAAAAAATAAAAATATTGTCATGGGTTATCCTTGTGTGAGACATTACATTTTGTTTTATATTCATGGTCAAGTCATTTTGCATTTCTTGAGTTAAATAAATATTTAAAAATTCAAAATGGCCGCTAAATGGCCATTTTCAAATTGTTTCATCCCAAAAATCAGGTCATCGGCTGACATAGCTGAGCATATTTGCCAAATTAAAAGAAGATCTGATGGCAACTTTTTCCCGAAATGCGCAAACGAGCATTTCTTCGCTAGTGGCCATAGTAATCAAAGGGTTGATGATATGGGGATCAAAATGTCACCAAAACAATTCCCCAGTGGTATGTGATGGCTATGTGAAGTATGATAGATTAGTAGCTATCTTGAAAATAAATAATTGCGGCGGCGGTGGCAGCGGACCGTGTGGAATACAGTAAGCAGCCCGCCTCGGCGAGGGCTGCTTAATGATGTGTTGCATATTGCGGTGGAGTATATTGTCATGTCTCCACAGACGTTGAAACATAATTGTTGTTACAACATAACTAGAATCAACAACTAATCAACATGGTCAATGGAAACGGTGTAATACAACATAATTATTTGCCATATCTATATCTGGCCTATTTTTCTGAAGTTAGACGCTGGGTGGTATTTAGATTTATAAATGGCATATTTTTTATGGAAAATTATATTGCACCCTTTTATGAAAATGTGTGTATTTATCCTGGGATGAAAATGTCATCATATTAATATCTTGACCTTTGTCCTGCTCCGTCATTCGCTCGTGTCACAAGTGTCTGTACTTCAGGTGAATACGTGTACTGTGACACTCGATAAATAAATGCATGTCCTGATAAGGTAATACACATCTGCTGACTACACATATCAGAGAAAGGTGTTGTAAATAACAAAAACACTGTGGCTCTTTAATCACACTGAAAGACAAAAAATGTGCATTTCTGCGAATATAAACTAGTTTGGATCAAAGATAAGATGCTCCGGTCACGAGTGTTTTGCTTTATGGCGTTTATACTGCTGCTAAATGTGGTGTGTTATTTACTGCTAAGAAAACCAGCTGTACATTTTTTTAATCACGAAGAAAGGGGCAGTACTCGTGACATAAGCCTACGTGTGGAGATACAGGTAATCAGGAAGCATAATATTACATTTTTTTTATTGTTTTTTATTGTTTTTTATTTTTTTTTATTTTTCGTATTGACCACTTTTAATTTGACATGTCCACCGGCTTGCGATGTTTTGAAAATGCTGCTGAAATGACGCGCCCCCCCCCCCCCCTCCCCAATGCTGTTTTGATGTTGAGCCATTGAACATTGCAACGACGCTGGGCAGACACACTAACGCGAGCGCGAGCGCGATCATGCACGCTACGAGGAAGGCGACGACAAACGCGAAAATCGCGTGACTTTCCACACACCAACGCGATGACCAACGCGCGCGCGCGCGGGCAATCGCGTTGGTGTTTTTCATTTTTCAAGCCTAAAACACACCAACGCGATTGTCGGCTGACGTTATAGTCTGGCGGCCAATGGGCAAAAAAGGCCGTATTTTTTCGTTTTGTTTACCGAGATATACTTTAGGCTGAATTTGATATATTGTTAAGTTAAAACCCTGGGGGGTTCATTTCTGGCGGATGTATAGTTGGAAGCCCGGGGCGTCACCATGGCAACGGGCCCTGAATCAGTCCTATATGAACACACTGTGAACGAAATGTGGCGAAATGTGACTGGGAATACACATTCTCTCGAAACAATACCGATTGATCAAAATCAAAAAAAATTTGCCTATGCGATAAAAACGTTTATGTGTACTTATAAAGCCAATTTTAAATTTCACTCATATATTTTAGGGTCAGGGGAGGTCAAAGTTCATGCCTGTCGTAATATAACTATAAAACATGACATGTGACCAAATAAACATTAAATAATAAACATTAAAACTTACAAAAGTTTTTTTCCACTATAAGCAGGGCAACATACTTGATCATTTTCTATTTGTTCATGTAGTGGAGGTTAGTTATATTTCATTTAGCGCAAAACCCCTATCCCTGTCATACCCGTTGTCATGGCAACACATGCTTCAACATTGGTTATATTGACGAAATATGAGCGATTTTTTTAACAAAATACACATGAATAATTACTTTGAGCGGCTACATATCTCCGAATGTTCAGTGGCTACAGAAATATTTTATATATGTGTGAAATGTATAGCTCTTTAATATTTTAAGGTCATTCAAGGTCATTCAAGGTCAATCAAGGTCATTCAAGGATAATTTTTTGAAAAAAAAACTAAACATAGTCTTAGATAGTTTTTGCTTATATGGATATACCAGTGCAAATGAAACGTAAGTTAAGTTATTTCTTATACTGCAGCGATGGTTTGATAAATGGAAAATATACATAAAATGTATGGAAATGTTCAGACGAAATCGTCATTTACTCTACAATAGTGCCGTTTTCAATAAGAGATATTTGTTATATTAGTAAGAGCATATCTATGTCAATTAACTATGTGAAATAAAAACAAATATGTTTCAGGTTTTTAAAGGTAACCTATTGGGGAATACTTTTCATGCTGCACAAACACACCACCACGTAGGGGGCGTACGATAAGGTTCATGCGTAGTTAGACAATTAATTTAAAAAGGAAAAATATCTTTTTAGGGTCAGAGGAGGTCAAAGTTCATGTATTTTGCAATATAACTATAAAACATGACATTTGACAAAATAAAAATGTTTTTAAAACTGACAAAAGTTTTTTTTACAATAATCAGGGCTACTGATAATATTATTTTAAATTAGTTCATGCAATAGATGTAATTTATATTTCATTTCTATCATAGCCGTTGTCATGGCAACACATGCTTGAATATTAATCATATTTTCGAAATATGAACAATTTTCGAAAAAATACCCATGAATAATTACCTTCAGCGGATACATATCTCAAAATGTTTAATGCCTACCGAAGTAATATTATGTGTTAAATGAATGAATGCTTAATATACTAATATCATTAAATATCAAGGTCAAACAAGGTCAATATCAAGGTCAATCAAGGTCATTCAATGATAACTTTTTTGAAAAAAACCATGAAAAATAGTCTTAAATAGCTTTTTCCGGTGTGGAAATATTAATGTAACTGAAACGTAAGTTCATTTATTTCTTATACTGCAGCATTGGTTTGGTAAATGGAAAATATACATCAATGTATATGTATGTATATTTATATTTCAAGGTTTTAAATGTAACCAATCGGGGAATACTTTTCATGTTACACACACACACCACTTAGGGGGTGTACGATATGTGCCTTTTGGAGGTTATGACCTTTGACCTACTTTTTGACCAACACTTTCGTTTTTCGGAGCATATCGCACAAACCCATGTGGACATAACATTCATATTCCTCACACACAACACTAAGTTGGTGTAGATGTGCATTTTTATTTGTTATCGTTATCGTTATCCCCCGCTGGACGAAGTTGGGGCGGGGGGGGGGGTATTGACGTCGCCTCAGATGTCCGCCCGACGGCTTAACGGTCCGACGTCCGTCTGTCCGCATTTTGTTTCCGGAACAGAACTCGGAAACCCGTGGATGGATTTCTTTAATTTTGCACACACACATGCCTTATGGGGTCTGTGAATGTGTCTTTTGGCCATAGTGTCATCGGCCATAGTTTAGTTTAATACGGCTGATATCTGGCAGATATCTAGACCATTAATATAAAACAAAATATGCGGTTTCAGGTAGGGATATGCTCTGAAAATTTTCAACTCGAACAAATTCAAAATGGCCAATTATCAGCCATGATTAACTTTAATATGCCTGATACCGGATCAACACTGGCTGGATCCACAAAGATCTATTAAGAGGATCAGCACTGGCTGGATGCACTAATGAACTGCATCCAGAAAGGAAACCAGCACTAGCTGGAAGCACTAATAAACTGATTCCACAAAGGGGATCAGCGCTGGCTGGATCCACAAAGGAAACCAGTACTGGTGGTTGGATCTGCTAAGAGGACCAGCAGTGGCTGGATGCACTAAGGGAACCAGCTCTGGCTGGATCCACAAAGGGGACACTCGCTGCCTGGATCCGCTGAGGTAACCAGCGCTGGCTGGAGCCACAAAGGGGATCAGCTCTTGCTGGATCCACTAAGGGGACCACACTGCCTTGATCCACATAGGGGACAGTCTCTGGCAGGATCCACTAAGGAGACCAGCACTGGCTGGATCCACGAAAGGGACCGGCGCTGGCTTGATCCACTGAGGGAACCAGCAATGCCTGAATCCACAAAGTGGACCAGCGCTGCCTAGAACCAATAATTATAGCATAATGGGATTAGTGCTGATTGAATACACTGAAAAGACCTGTAGTGGCTAGTTTTAACAAGAGCGCTGACGCTAACGTTATCCCCCGCCATCAATTTAAGTCAAATTTTGGCCTCAATATCAAAGGTCAAAAACTAGATTAAAGGTCATAACCCTCAAAAGACACATCTACACCCCCTAAGGGATGTGTGTATGCAATATAAAAGTAGTCCGGCTAACGGTTTCGGAGATATCGTCCGGAAACGAAACACGGACGCACGGCCGCACGGCCAGACATGGTGATGACAAAATCCCCCGCCCCTACTTCGTCGGCGGGGGATAAAAGGAGTACCATTGATGGTTGGATCCACCTAGGGGACCAGTACTGGCTGGATCCACAAAGGGTACCAGCGTTGGATAGATGCACTAAGGGAACTGCACTGGCTGGATCCACAAAGGGGACCAGTACTGGTGGTTGGGTCTTCTAAGAGGACCAGCACTGACTGGATCCACAAAGGGTACACTCGCTGGCTGAATCGACAAAGGGGACCAGCACTGGCTGGATCCACAAAGGGGACCAGCGCTGGCTGGGTCCACTAGGAGGGTCATCACTAGCAGGATCCACTAAGGGGACCAGTCTTGACCAATAATTATAATGGGATTGGTGCTAATTGAATACACTGAAAGAACGAGCGGTGGCTTGACTTACCAAAGGGACCATTGATGGTTGGATCCACTAAGGGGACCAACACTTGCAGGATACATTAAGGAGATCAGCGCTGGTTAGATCCACCACAATTGGTAATCCAACATTTAACTATTGTCGTCATCGCAGATGGCAATTACTCGTCTTATCTTGCCATGTCCCTTCTCTAAGATTTGCAATGTAATGTTTAGCTGTGCGCGATATCACGCTGACAGCTGAAAATGTTTATAATACCAAGATAAAACAACGCAATTTAAAGCAACATTTTATAATTTGCTACATTACAGGACGATATACATTAGTTGAGCTGCTGGTCTTTATACATTGTAGGAGCCACATAGTTAATCAAGGTGATTTGTTTTTAAACCAGCTGACAAAAATAAGCTTTGACATACAATAATCATTTAATTACTCATGCGATTTGCGTTTAATACTGATATGAGCATCGTATAAATAGAATGACACTGGAATAGGAAACAGTTATTATATACATTTATAATTTGTTGGGCTTTTTCTCAACTTGATTTGTCCTATATTACAAGATGTGGTGCTTGTAGATGATTAATCACCTGTGTTGCTTGAATACACCCTCGTGACTTACAAATTGTTATCCAAAATCATCTAATTAAACAAAGCATAACAATGTCACCATGTCCGGTCTTAGATACGCACATTTAAAACAAATAATTATCAAATATTTTATGCAAAGAAGTATAAATTATATCGAATTTATAACAATAGACTGTAAGTTGCAGAAAGTCGCACAAGGATATAGACGAACTTTATCGGTGGTCCAATTATTGGAAGCTTACTTTTAATTCGTCGAAATGTAAGGTTGCTTCATTTAATAGGAATCCTAATCCTATACGGTTTGTTTAAGATAAATGGTAATCCATTAGAAAATGATTCTTCTTTTTGTGACCTGGGTGTTACTGTTGATTTTTTTAACACATATGTAGGCCTATATATAAACAAATATTATCAATAAATGTAATAAAGTAAAAGGCATGATTAGGGGGGCAGTTGGTTACAAGGCACCTGCGTCATCTTTCAAGTAATATTTCTGAACTAGTCAAAAGTTATATACCAAACCCACGTCTTCGCTCAAACCGTAAAGGTCTGCTTTTGCAACCTCAGCAGTGGAGAACAGAGGCGCATAAAAGATTTTACCCCAATAGAATCGTTACATTATGGAGCTAATTACCACCATCATTGCTGGTGGATCAGTCATTTAGTATTTTTGCTAATGAGCTATACGTTTTTGTTTGAAGATGTTCAGAGACACTTTTATGTGCAATATTGTCTGTTCATGGACAAGTACTTGCCGTTGTCAAGCGTGTGCGTGTTTTTAATTCATGCTTATGATTTTAACTTTACTTATTACTGCCATAGGCCTACATTTATATGACACATGCTTGTATTAAATTTACTCAATTTAATCTATTACATACTTATTCACATAAATTTATTATCATACGTTTATATTACTTTTGTCCAACCTACTTTTAAACATTCAGTAGTTGTATCTATTACATACTTCTGTACAAAATTATGTTTATGACCATATTTATTTTTTTATACGACCATATCTAATATACTTTTTAAACATAGATGTAGTTAATTGTATGTATGTCAGACGCATTGGGTGCTGGTCACCTGCAGTGACATCCCTTGCAAACATTTGTGCGGTATATATGTCATGTTACTATAAGATTGTAAGTTATATGTATTGTATGCATCAAGCTAAATAAATACATATGGGTAATCACGACTAATCATCGATCGGTGGCCATTGCCAATGATCACCTTCAACAAATACGTTCCTATCACCTTCGGAACGTGATGAAGGACATTATTTTTTACGTTTGTAATGTTTTCATGTATGACTCTCAAGATAATATATGACTCTCAAGATAATATAAAAAAGCTGTCAGACTTTCTAATTTAGCATGCCAGGTAAATACGAACTGTCACTTCAAGGTAGCGATCAATGAACACTATACACGTGACACATATGTGTCTTAATAGGGGTCTCCAGATAAATTTTGTTGTATATTAAATTGTATTTTATATATATATATATGTCGCATAACTAAGTCTGAGTCTGACATTGCTTATGATAATGATAATGAACGATGCCGCGGCTCCTAAAACTATGTCTAGACTAGTACAGTTTTGCGCTTCTAAAGGATTAAGCAAACTGGGTAGTTAGTTTTTAACTATATATGTAGGCCTACGTGAATGCATAAATGATAACACATCAAAGCAACTGCTACAAAAAATCAATGAAAGACATCAATGAAAGACTTTGTACATAAATACATATGTATTTTTTTCAAATACAGTATAATTATATTTATTATTTTTGTTATTATTATCTCTCTACGTAGTATTCAATACATTAGTCGAATAATCGACCTTCATATCAGCACGTAAAAAGGCATATCTATAAACAGACATATATGGCTGAATTCACTTAGCGGGCAACTTTTTGATACAACGTTCAGATGGATGGTCCTATTTAAAAGCGGGTTTCCACTCGTAACTTAGAAATTTGTTGACAACGAATAAATATATTTTAGAGATTTGTGTTGTTGTCACGTTGATAAAGCAAATTTTTATATTTGCTCTTTTTTCACTATTAATTTGACCTTGAATAACCTTGAATTACATTCAATTACCCCCATGGGAATTAATTGGGTCTACGTGTTTTACACAATGCTACGTGATAAGCAACTGAAAGTATATAACACAGCTCTCTTTCCAAAATCATACATCCGAGATATAGTTATTACTGCACTTTTATATGTATGTATTGAATGTTTAGTCTCAACCAATCACCATTATGCGCCACATATCATTCACAGTATATATGAGTATATGACTGATTCAGAGCTCTTTGCCTTTGTGACGCACGGGACGCCATCTCAACATCCACTACAAATCAGCACCCAGGGTCTATTATCTTTACAATGATACCAAATTCACCCTAAAATATATTTAGGTAATGAAAACGAAAACGATTGTGTTGCCTCATACTTCGACAGTAAAACCCATATTGAAGCACGTGTTGGTATGACAACGTGTATGTTACCGTATAAATATGGGTTTGTTCCAAATCAACTTTAGATCATAAAATATTATAAAATGATCTTGTTTAACATAAAAAAAACGTTTGTAAGTGAAAAAAATAATTATTATGTATTTGGCCACATATCATGTTTTATAGTTACGGGTATATTACAACAAACATGTACCTTGAAATCCCAAAAAGCACGTCCACATCCTCTGAATGATGTACGTGTGCAATATGAATGTTATCCTACCATGGGTTTTCTATATATGCTTCGGAAACGAGCTTGTTAGTGTTAAGCTATATTAGCTAAGAGATGTACATGTAGATAAAAAAAAGTAGGTCAAAACTACACTCTCAGGGTGTGTGTGCATTATCAAAATATTATCAACATGGGTTTCTGAGATATGCTCCAGAAACGAGATTGTTAGAATATAAGCTATTTTGGCTCAGAGATGAAGGTTAAAAAGTAGGTCAAATGTCATGACCTCGAAAGGGCACATGATGTGTGTGCAAAATGAAATAAATCCCCCATCGGTTTCATCTGAAAACCTCGTTTTTACTTCAAATAGACAATGACGTAGATATGCTCTTCATCAATATAAAAATTTTTTTTACTGAAAACGGCTCAATTGTACATGAAATGATGATTTTCTCTGACAATTTGCATACATTCATGTATATTTTCCATTTATCAAACCATCGCTGCAGTATAAGAAGTACATAAGCTTACGTTTCAGTTGCATTAATATTTCTACACCAGAAAAAGCCATTAAGACTATTTTTCAGTGTTTTTTTAAGTTATCCTTTAATGACCTTGATTGACTTTGATATTGACCTTGATTGACCTTAATATTGCATGACCTTAGCATATTAAGTAGCCTATCCATACATTTAACACATAAAAATACTTCAGTAGCCACTAAAACATTTTGAGATTTGTATCCGCTCAATGTAATTATACATGGGTATTTTGTCGAAAAATACCTCATATTTCGAAAATATGATTATTATTCAAGCATGTGTTGCCATGACAACGGGTATAACAGAGATAGGGTGTTTGCGTCAAATGAAATATAAATTACATCTACTGCATGAACTAATATAAAATGATCTTATCAGTGGCACAGATTATTGTAAAAAAAACTTTTGTGAGTTTTAAAGACATTTTTTTTGTCAAATGTCCTGTTTTATAGTTATATTGCAACATGCATGAACTTTGACCTCCTGTGACCCTAAAAATATAGTTTTCAATTTAAAATTAATTTTGTAACTACGCATGGAACTTATAATCATGCATGTAAATTATTGGTAATTTTGACCAATTGGTATGCATTTGAGGGTCCTAAAAGTGGAATGTCTATTCTAAGACATTTATCATTAGCCGCCACATTTCGTTCACAGTGTTCTAGAATAGGACGGATTCAGGACCCGTTGCCATGGTGACGCCCCGGGCTACCAGCTATACATACATCCGCCAGAAATGAACCCCCTAGGGACTTATCTTTACAATATATCAAATTCAGCCTAAAGTATATCTCGGTGAACAAAACGAAAATTTTAGCCGCTTGACTATTATGTAGCTCGCATTATACGATGCTGGCTGTTCTGGTATGAAAATCAATGTTTTTCTTGGTACTAGGCTTAATATTCTATAGCCGTTGCCTCATTATTTTTAATGAAAACTGTGTACACCTACAATTTAACACACTTCAGTCTCATGACAACGTTGAGTCAGTCTCGAAAGTTCCAATCTTGATATACACGAACATTTGTTCAGTTTTTGTACTGCAGTTGAGCACTTGGCTGCAACTATATTATTCGCGTTTGAGCCTTTCTTTTGGCCTTAGATGTTCATTGCTAATGTCTAGACTGGGGCTCAAAAAGGTGATATATGATGTGGGTATGCCACCCGGTAGTTCAATGTGAATGAACAGTGGATTGTGTATAGGATAAAGCCCGAGGAGCTCTACATTTTTAGCTGTGGAAAAGGCCAATGCCGAAGGCCGTGGCCTTTTCCACAGCTAAGAATGTAGAGCTCCGAGGGTTTTAACTGACTTAAAACACATCCGACCATAATCAATGATAATGAGGATCCAACAGCTTGGTCACACCTGACTGATTATAGCACCATAGCCCTACCATAATCAACAACAACCCTCCATTCCCGGCTTAGAATGTAGTGGTCAGACAAAGCAAATAATGTAGTGGTGTGTTTTAAGCACGGTTTGCACTACTGTGTGTACCTCATAAGCATGATCGATGACTGTATCAAGGACGTATGATTAGATACAGAACACACTACAGAAGTTGTTATGGTTAATAATTGATATGTATAAATTTATCAAATGTAGACTACACATACACTCGGGCGGCACTGTATAAATACAATACAGAACACCTTGCATAACACACAATGCCAAACACACTATTGATATTTCAACTGAACATTTCTTATATTTTACTATTTCCCCCGCTAATCATAAAATTACTGTAGTGAATTATCATGACGCAGACATTGCGACCTTGAATTGTAATAGCACTAACAAAACTAGAAGGGTCTAGTTTTTTGTGAACAAAAAGCTGGAGCAGCATAACCATAAAGGTTGATAGCTATTAGATGTAGTGTCAATGGCCTTTGTGAATAATGTTATCAAATGGCTCTTGTGGACAGTATTATTCCATTTTGATGCCAAACACTTGTCAACACTCCCAGCAAACACGACGTTGACCCAATGCTGTTCCAATGCTGGCCCACAATCTGCGACGCTGGCCCAACATCAAACCAGCACTGGTTCAACGCCTCGTGTTTGCTGGGCTGCGCTCAACCTAGTAAACACAAAATGTTATTGTTCTGTGTCCTTTGTGGAGTGTTTTGGAATGTTTTGAAATCTAAGAAACTACAAGTAAGAGACTATCTGTTCAAATAAACAGAATTCTTCCGCATTATATATGCTAGATCTTGGGTTGTAGGCCTGCCTAATCATCCTCAATTGCTAAACTACATGACTCAGCATTATAATTTTTTTTATACTATTGTGATTTTTGGAGAGTGGCTGATTGAACAAACGTTGGCTCTATGTTGTTTTAATGTTGGGCCAACGTCGTCCCCAGTGGCCCCCATGAAGTATAAACATGTTGTGACATCTCCCTTCATTATACCTAGCAAACACTAGACTAATTCTGAGCCCACGTGGTTATAAATGAAATGAATCGGGCTTTAGGCCACCTTTGTGCACATATAGGCTAAACTGGGCCAGGAGAACCTCCTGAGGATAGTGAGATGATTGAGATGACACTGCCCTCCAGACACAGGATTCGAAATTCGAGCCCTGGTGGTCTGAGGCCGAGCACGCTACCTCTCGGTCACAGAGGCTCCTCACAATACTGACTTTCACACGTGGATGGGGAAGAAACATTTTTGTTTCTTTCAAACTGCCGAGACCGGGAACCGAACCCCGAACTCTGGCGTGAAAAGCAGCGGTGCTAACCACTACCCTAGGGCCCACGTGGTTATAAAGGACCAACGTTAGTCAGCACTAAAGCTTGTTGGATACTGCGCTCTAAGGTGCCAGTATGTCTGGTTGCCGTCTTTTGTTTGGTCTTCAGACTTTTAGGCCTATTCAAATCAAAAACAAAGGCTGGGTTATTATTGGTCTGCCGTTTTGCCCACGTCAAACACGACACGGTAACCCAATACTGGGCTAATGTTGGCTCAGCGTCGTAAACGGTGTGCCAACCATAGCCCGACATTGGGTCAACGTCTCGTGTTTGACCGCCTGCATGATAGACGGAGAGAACGCAAAAACACAGAACTTATCGGACGAACAAATTAGCTGTGAGAAGTAAAGCAATATATCTCCACCTCTATAGAGGGGAGACATAATTAAAATGCAAAGATTCATAAAGAAAACAGTCTTGGACACAATCCACTAATAAATAGACACAGTCGGCTTACATCAGTAAAGTATATTAATACTTTTTTGGATAATTTATATATATGTATGTATATATATATATTTTTTTAGGATTTACCAATTGATTGGATACAACCTGATGTTAAGGAATACTGCATACCTCCTTATGTAAATGAGAGTTCATTCACTCTTGTCATGCTGACAGCTAACCGTACTGAAATAATGCTGGAAAATGTGGAGAAATATTTGTCTATGAAGAGAGTGAAGAAAGTGGTTCTATTATGGGCAATAAAAACGTTGCCACCGCCAACTCAACAACTACAGGAATTGGAAAACAGAGCAAATAAATCCGTGATTGTAAAAATACTACCCAAAAATAAAATACGGCTGCGTTTCCACTTGTATCCGGAGATTGACACATCGGGTAATATTCAATTAACTTTTCAATTTGGCTATAGAAGATTTCAAAATTTTTATTCAACCACGATAGATAATTTTTTGCTTACCTTCTAGTTGTCTCACTTTGATAAATAAGAAATTTCAACGATTGCGTTATTATTTTATTGTTCTGTTCTGTAGCATTTCTCAGTATTGATGATGACCTTTTACTTGGAGAAAAGGACCTTAATCACGCATTCGACGTCTGGAAGGTGAGATGATGATGATGATGATTATACATCAACCTGATATTAAAATGTTATGATCTTATTTGACATTTTAAAAATGGAATAATATTACTTTTTAATAGGGCCTACCAATAATTATGTATCAAAAAAATTACATTCATCTACATTCTCTCAAGGAGCTTATTTCTGAGTTTCGAATGGCCAATCGGGGTCAACGTATGGTCTCCAGACGGTGTCAACCCAGCAAACACGATAACTCCACCCGATGTTGGGTTAATGTTGGGCCACCGTCGAACATTAACCCAACATTGGGTAGATGTAACGTGTTTGCTGAGAGGTGTTATAGAGCATAACGTGACTAACACGTGAGGACAAGCCAATACTTAAGATAAGTTACTTTAAAAATGTGAATAAAGACTATCCAACACTGATACACACACTGAGATCTTTGACAGGTTTTTGTCATGAGCAACACAATGGGATACTGCCATATGTTACATCACAGCCTACCAATCGTGATTGACCTGTGTTTTCACTGGAATTTTTCAAAACATCTGTACATATGCTGGCCCACATACTTGCCTGATACAAATCAGAGGGTATCAACAGATCAAAGAGTGTCCCACTTCCCATGTTATGTGTATTTAAAACAACTATCTTTGATTTTTAATAGAAAAACTAAGCAGACATTTTGTTCTGTATACAGTATTATTCAGCCTGAATGTTTTGATCTAATTGTTAATATACTAATATTAACATAGATCAGGTTCATTTGTATCATAGCATAAAGTTCATTAGGTGCTTATTAGCTGGGCAGCCGATGAAAACGAGTGTCTGTATTTTGGAGTCTTTTTAGGATGCACCCAAGTATAACGATAAATTATTTGAAAATTTCCACTTAAAGAATAATAATATTTATTTGTCTGCGTTGACAAGTTTCATAAACTTTTTTGTGATAGTATATGTGATTCAATCCTGGTATTCTATTCACTCTTCAATTGCTCAGAGGTAGACCAAAAGCCAAACGACAGTAACTGAAAACTTGAAAAGTAAATATTGAGTTTGCAAGGCAGGATATACTTTGTCCCAGTTAGGTCTAAATCTTTCACATACTTAGAATATGGTGTGGGGTATGCCATATCAGCAAAGTCAGTAGAACTATTTTTTAGACAAATCTAAAATATACCTGATAAATTGCCATCAACAAAATTATTTTTGTATGTATGCAATATTATATGGCTACTATATAATCTGACTCGGGTACATGAAGGGGCGTATCTGTACATTTTGGGGGGAATAAACCTAGAAAATGAAAAAAACCCTTCAAACTACAGGTAATTCACCTCGGGCAATCTAAAAATCCATCAGATCGTTTGACATCTCTTCGATCTTTTTTGTAGATACGCCCCTGGATACATATGTAAATCTTTTCCACATATTATCGTCTGTAGCGTGGACCAATCACTTATAAACTATACTGTAAAGCTTATATCAACCACAATGTTTCTTTTCTTGTATTTACCACTGCAGGAGCATCCATCTTACATAGTGGGCTTCACTGCGAGACACTACTCCTACTCTCCAAAAGAAGGATACCAATACAAGTACACGTGGAAAAAGTATTATAGTATAATTATAACAAATGTTGCTTTCATCCACAGACATTATATACATATGTTTGATAAGCATATACCACGAAGGGCGGCTCAATTAATAGATCAACTACAAAACTGCGAGGATATTGCCATGAACTTTTTAGTGGCCAGCTATTGCAAGTGTGCCTTTGCTGCGTATGTCAAGTCCAAAGAGGAGCTAATACACTATGGTCAAAAGAGTGGAATATCTACAAAGCCTAACCATACCAAAGAAAGGAATCTCTGTTTGGAAGTATTCGCGTCCTCTTTTTCAACAATGCCAAAGAAATCTACTATGATTTTCTAAGAAAAGTATACTAGTCATGTTAAAAGACGGCTGCGGATTATGTATATAGGGCCTACATTCGCCCAAAGAAATGTCCAACGGTTTGAGTGCGCCTAAAATTTAGAATGCTTCTTCTATCAAGACTCCGATGGCTGAAATATTTTAATAATTCAAAATCTAGTTTATGGGAGAAACTCAACATAAAACAGGTGCTCTGTTTGCTTTATTATTCTACTGTAATTTTATGGAAATACATTTTGCTATTACCAAGCTACAACCTTTTTATCTAGACCTCGATAATGCCTGAATAACGTGTCAACCATGCAGACAAAAAGTGAACAGTGTATTTGGTACAATGACATTATCAGCTGATCAATGATCCAATGTTTGTATCATCACTAGTGAAGACGCTGCTGTCAAACCGATATTTGCCGATCTGATACAGAAAGATGAGAAGATAGAGCAGCTTACGGCCGAGACCTGTACAGGAGCATAACTTTTCTTTATCAGTTACGCATTTCTGCGAAATCCACATATGTACATACATTAATGGCAATTGAGATATCTCTTTATATACATTACGTGGTTGAAAATCGCCAACCAGAATGATCAGTGACATGGATGCAATGTTCTCTTGCATTTTTTGTGAGATTTGCGCATGCTCATAGCTATAACCTGTATTGTGCTACCTCAGGGTGTCCTCATCAAAAAAGAAGTCGGTTTCTGGGGGTAGTTATATCAGGGGGAAGTCGGTAAAGTAAGAGTTAAACACGAGGCATATGCACTCAAGATCGCCAGTACTCGTTATGAAGATGTGTTAGATGCTAGACGAGCACGAACAGTAGTCCAGAAAGAACTTTCTGAGGATTTTGACAGTCTCAGGAGCCAGAGAAGAAGGAGGAGAACACAAATAGCATTGTGATGGCGTACGCGAACAATGTGGATGTGAATGTCTCGCCGTGGGACATTCCCACTGGGCACACGACGTTGTAATGACGTTGAATCAACGTCATTGACGTTGATTCAACGTCTTAACAACAACAATGTGCCCAGTAGGTTGGACGTTCACATCGTGTAGGGAAGCGGACACAAGACAAGTCGAGACCGATTACTGGTTTCCCACGCATGGGGCGCGTCGCCGTGTGTGTGGAGCCAGGAAGAAAAAGCAGGATGTATATGTGAGTGAGGACTTGACACGCCGCCGTAGCCACCTACTTTATGCACGCGTGGAGCCCAAATCAGGCCGTTCCATGCATTGTTGGAGCCATGACTAGAATTCTAGTGCGCCTATATGATGATCGTGTCCGTGGAATGACCACGACAGGTGAGCTGAACAAGCTGGTGAGCGAAACACCGGTAGATCATCACCAGTAAGTGTCCCTCTCCCTCTCAGGGGCGGATCCAGCTGTTTTTCTTGTTTAATATGTAAAAGAAAATGTGCTGTACACTTATTTGCAGACGACACATCCCTACTTGATTATTTTATTGACTCAAAACGGTAAAATGTGCAAAGATTTGAAACAAATTGAACGATGGAGTGTATTATGGAAACTAACTTTTAATGCCAACGAAACCAGGTAAAAATGATAGTCACTGAGAAGAGTAGTATAATTACCTTAACTATCCACTTATTTATATACATAGCACGTCTATGGAAAGAACTGATAAATATACTCACCTTGGTCTTGTGTTCACTATTAATTTCAGAGGGAGCAAACATAATGAGCTTGTATTTGTAAAGCATCAAAACGAATTGCTTCATTGAATCGTGTGGGAATAAAATTGCCACGTGGCACCCTTTGCTCACTTCATAAAAATATGGTACGACCTATATTTCAATATTATTTACAAGTGACCAGTGAGAGATTCAATAACGATTGAAAAAGTACAGAGGAGGGCTGCTCTGGTGTGCACTTGAGCATTATCGTCACACCAGCTCTGTTGCTAAGCCGAGCTTGGCTGACAATCTCTCGGAACGAGACCACAAAACGACACATTTCTAGAGCTGTTTGAAATGACACACCGGATCAGTCATCCATATTTACAAACTATTCTATCAGCGACAGTTGCAAATAGGTACATTTCTAGAGTCTCGAATGATAGTTTACCGGTGATATACGTCAAATTATCAAGCACCCGAAATTCATTCGTCCTTTCATCAATAATTAAAGCCAGGAATAATTTGCCTGTCGTTTTCGGTAGTGTGATTTCTTTTTATCATTTTATAAGTTGCATTGTAAATATGAACAACAAATGTGACATTTCTCACCTCATCTTGTACCGTTTTAATATTTCTAGAGCATCTGTTAACCCTTTGACCGCCAAATTATTTAATTTGAATTTTCACCCACTTGAAGTTGCGATCCACAACTTCAAGTAAGTGAAAATTATTCATATTTGACAAAATGGAGGTCAACTCTTATCAAATCTTGCTGGTTGATGTCACATTTTATCTTTAACATATTTAAAATGTGGTACTTAATGTGCTAATAAAAAAAATGAAAACCCGAATATATGCGACACCGGCGGTTAAAGGGTTAATCACTGTAATATGGGTTTATCAGTAATATGTCATGTGACTGTTGTAATAATGCTAGAGAAGATATAAAACTATGCCCAGCATAATTATGCCACCCAAAGACAATCACAAGGGTCTGACTGCATTACTTCCTACGGCTGTATTGCTGATTAAACAGTCACTGTTCAATATTTTACTTGAACTTGAACTTGATTATATCCCCGAAGATGAAAACTTCAACACATTTTTTTATTTTACAAGCGCACATAATTATGTAACTCGAAACGCTATCATACTGTAGCTACTATTTTTTTTATACTTTTTATGGTACACGTATCTTCAATTGACTCATTCTTCTTTATTACATGTACATATCACATTCATGTATTTTTCAATAGTAGTAGTGTTTTCTTTGTATGCGTTTTAATTTGTTATTATTAATAGTATGTCTCAAAATGTATCGTGTGTATCTATGACTATGTATGATGTATGTATGCATGTATGTATGTAACAGCTGGGAAAGCAATTTGTGGCAATATTGCTGTTTGTGATTCTTTAAAAATAAATTACATGTACGTTCAAATATTTTTTTTGTTCAGATCATTATGATTACTGGGTCTGTATTATTTGGCAACATTTTTTAGAGTGAGGAATGAGGCACCTTGAGAAAGGCCTGTTTGACACAGAAATTATTTTGCGATTTATGCGCCATCTGGTCAATGGTACCAAAGTAACTATCTTACATTTCCCACCAAATTGCTAATTACTGTAATGTACATCCTTGGCATGTATGTAAACTTAGGTCCATTTTTTACATCAAATTTGTTTTGGGGGGATGATGACTATTTGGGAGTAAAGATCAAGTGATACTTGAATTCTGTATGGATTTTGTGGTATTATACACATCTATTATTTCTATGTATAATTGATGTATAATAAGTTGTTTCAAATACACCTCACAGGCGGACTATGATATCAGATGTGAGTACAGGCAGGGTGGGGCACCTTTAGCCACTGTCTCAAGGTGCCCCGAAAGTGTATCCTCACTTTTTCCAGGCACATATTGTTACTGTAACATCTAGCATAAATAGTCCAGGAACATTAGCCCTGATACTATAATAAAGGGTGGAATACATTTCTAACAAGCTGATTTTGTCAGCATCTACTCAGAAAATAGTCTCGAAAAACATATCAAAAGTCCCCAAGAATCCCAATTCGGAAAAGTACTACAATTCAAGATGGCTGCCAAAATGTTGTTTTCAATGAGGAGCACTTGTAGAATACATGCATATTTTTATGTGCATGGTCTCAGTGGTGGCACAAAGTATGGTAATTAACGTATATTTGTCAGTGTGAATGAAGTAGAGAGCCAAAATATATTTGTTATAAATAGGTTAAAATTTAAAATGGCCGCCAAAATGCAGTTTTGAATGAGCAGAACTTGTTTAATACATACATATTTTATGTGTATGGTCTCATTGGTGCCACAAAGTATGCTAATTAAAGTATATCTGTTAGTTTAAATAAAAAATAGATTAAAATGATCTTTGTTTGTTTTAGGTAGGTTAAAATTGTCAATTTTTGTTTAAAAAAAACCCAGAATTTTCGATACCGGTAATTTCTAAATTTATGTTGACCTTACAAAAATAGTTTTTGTATCAATCACTGGGCTTGAAGGGTCACTGTTGTGCAAGACAAAACTAGGTTCGAATAAAATCTTACGAATGATTACCAAATCTGAAGTGAGATAGACCGTTACTGATCCAAGGTTATGCATAATAGGGGAGTGGCAGATATGGAAAAGGGGGCCTGAATAAATCCGACCATCGTGCAGAAAGCTACGACATGTATCTTTTTTTTCCTTGGAACCTTGCGGATCTTTTTCAGCCGGTCATCTGCACGCTTAAACCTCTATTATTTCACAGACTTAATGACTATAATG
Source organism: Flabesymbios commensalis (assembly GCA_964017125.1). Classification (NCBI taxonomy): domain Eukaryota; kingdom Metazoa; phylum Annelida; class Polychaeta; order Terebellida; family Flabelligeridae; genus Flabesymbios; species Flabesymbios commensalis. The sequence continues at coordinate 13,451,241 of OZ024913.1, forward strand.
TAAGGCAATACTATTATATAAAAAATGTTGCATACCTGACGTGTGCGTTATCATGAAAACCACAAAAAGCATGAATCTATATTTTGGCAAAATATTTTGTCGTGACTGATTAAATGTTTTTAGAGTGGGCTAAATTTAAAATTGCTGGTTGTGGTTGCGAAAATCTGAAGAACTAACAGTACGATCAACATTTTTTTCAATATTTTTGGCGAGCCCAACCGGTGCGAGTGCTGTGCATGTGTAGTCTGTATATATGGGTTGACACGGCAGGTCCGTATTGGTCGTGGGACTACTTGACAGGGCTGTGAAACCAACTTCCTGTCATTTGGTCCGAATGTAATCAGCCTGACCTCAATCCAGCTGACCACCGAACACCGTTTGTACCCTTATTTATTTTTGTATTTGTCCTTTGAACAAGAAAATTGCAAGGAATAAATATCATTGAGATTGTTAGATTGGCATTGCTGAAATGTAAATACTTTTCACACACTTGAAGTTGAGGGTCATGGTAGCGAGACACACATTCCAGCTAATGGGTGCAAATATAAATTCTATATATAGTACTCAACCATTTGAGCCCTCACGATGTATTAAAGCATGATTTACATCCCTGAAAACACACCTAATTTTCCTACAACCAAGAGTTTTAGAATGAAAATTTCCATGAAGCTGGTTTACCAATACATGGCAATTTTTTTTATTTTTTAAACCTCATCAAATCATCTTCATCCACTACAAGTCGAAAATTGCCACAGCAATTCGCAGCTTGTAGCGGATGAAAATGACAATGTAAATTCAGGCTTGAAAGGTTTGAGAGTTATCATATCTAATGCTCAGTAAGAAGTGTAATCAAATCAATATGTAATATTACTTGAATTTTATAACTCTCCACATCACCATGGTCATCACAACTGCTATAGGAAGTTATCGGGCTTACTTGCACATGCACATATTTTGCATCATTGTATTTTTGTTGTCTATAACATTATGTACCATATATCTGATATATAACTATGTTAATTTTAATGACGCATAAGTCTGCATTGACGTCTTGTTGTCAATAAATATCGATCTACCCCGCACATGCCGTATCTGTGATCTGTGTTTGATAAACGTACATTTGCTCAGCGCAGGTCTAACTATGGCACAGTGCGCGCCTAGCTGAGCCGATATAAAGATAAAATATAAGGCCACTGTCAAATAGTCTGTTATTTGTTCCTGTATCAGAATGCCTATTTAAAGGTATTGTCAACTGTCAAAATACGCGGGACATGAGATTCCAAGAATGCAACAGTGGCCCCTGAACATTCTACAATGACATATCACCCCACATCCAAAGTTATCAGCCAAAATAATAATACTATATGCGTTTCATACCCATCGCCGCATTAAGAGCAAGTCCCCAAATCATATAATGTCTATATACTTGAGCGACATCTATGAGTAAATAATTCACCAATTCTCTCATGTGGGCTTTGTGTTGACAAACAAATGGTTGTGTTACCATGGGGGTCTAGAAGCAGTTGACCCTCTCGCGTATTGACAGTGAGAGCTTTCCCAGCAAACATGACACACTCACCAAATGTTGGTTTATTGTTGGCCAACGTCGCAGACGTTGGCCTAACATTAAAACAGCATTGGATCAATGTCTCGTTTGAGTAGTATCTTGTAATCAGTTCAGTCTGATAGTAAACTGATATTAATGCTGTCAACCTGTACTCAATAGGCCACTGTTGGCCTACACTTGACCGTCCCACGCATGCCCATTTTGCTATTGGATGATTCTTTAATAGTATGTTCAATCGTGTATATAGTTACCCAGACACTTGAGTAGATGCGGTAATAACCCCAAAATGTAAAAGTGGTTCTAAAACTCATCCTGAAAACTACTGCAAAATCACTGGCAGTACCGCCATTAGGTAATCTGCTCGAAATAGCGTTAGAAAATCGTCCAAAATTAAAACAAAATAATGTTTGTTCTGATAATGACACATTTCAGACCGGATTTGAAGTAAACAGTAGAGCAGCAGATAATAATATTTGTTCTCTTATTTTCTCATTCAGCAGTATAAAAAAGTGAAGCAACCATTCAATATGTATGTTTTGCAGATTTCAAAATTGTCTAAGAAGATTGTTGGTCGATTTTTTTTAACTAACAACAAGTATGTTTTAAAAATAAAATAAACTAGCTTTAGCTTGCCCTAAAAAATCCTTTATTTATGTTTTGTAGATTTCACCAAAGCCTCCGATTATATAAATCGTAATTCAAGAAGGTGTTCTAGCCCCGCAATATTTAACGAATTGTCAAGCGATTTAGGTGACTTCTTGGCCCCTGAATGTGGAGTTAAGCTAGTCAGAAGCTGGTCGGAAAGATACTTCTTTATTTACTATTTGCAGACGACCTAATTGTATTCTCACATTCTGGGAAAAGTTTGCAAAATCAATAATATTGATGTGTTTATATAAGTATTAATCAAAAATTGTACCTTATTGTAAATTTATTGAAAACAAAGGTGGTTATCTATAACTCTGCTAACGGATCGTGGAATTGTGTCTTTAAATACGGTGATAAAGTTATCGAAATTGTTAACACATGTAAATATCTCGGCATCTAAAGCATTATTTGCAATATAAAATTATAGTTATGATACACTTGGTAAATTAGCTCATAGATTAGCAGTATTTTTTTTATTGTATTGCACAGATTCAATGCACAACGGAAAGCAAATACAAGAAATAGAAATGATTTTTTTTAAGAAGAATGTTGAGTGTTTGCCGACAAACCTCATCTTTGACTGTCTACGGGAATACAGGTCAATTTTCTATGATAGTTTTAAAAAAGATGTATGTTTCAAATATTGGGTGGCATATTTTATCTCCACCTTCAGAGTGGTAATACGCTGATACAACTTGATAAATCAGGAAAACAAAACTGGGAGTCACACGTGAAATCAGTTTATGAAATTGTCCTTTTTCGATTGCTGGGAAAAAAACTAAATTGCATCGAATCGCTTTAAAAATATGTGGAAAAAATAAGATTAAAACGTCATTCACTGATAAATGGAAACATGACACTTCGGCTTCTGGCTTATCCCCAAAATTACGTACTTATGCAACCTTGAAATTATTGTTTTCTATTGAACTATACGTATTATTATCAATAAAGAATATAAAAAAGTTTCGATATTATCCAGGTATCGACTTTCATCACATTCCCTACACATTGACAGGGTTCCCCACAGTGCCGGAAATGCCGGCATGCCGACCGGATGAATTTTATGCTGACCAGCATGTAATAGGTCACATCCGGCTGTTATCCATTTGGTAGATTAGTCAATATTCCGGTCGCCAGTGTCATACTGTGGGTTTAGCGATCAGCGTGTCTGTGTAAGACTGGTGTGCGCGTACATATTGCCGATGTACAGTGAACACAAAAATGTACACACAAGTTACGTGTAACCATCCCCCCCCCCCCATAATCCCCCTTCTCTGGGCCTACGCCTGGCAGAAATGAAATGAAATGAATCGGGCTTTAGGCCACCTTTGTGCACATATAGGCTAAACTGGGCCAGGAGAACCTCCTGAGGGTGGTGAGATGATTGAGATGACACTGTCCTCCAGACACAGGATTCGAAATTCGAGCCCTGGCGGTCTGAGGCCGAGCACGCTACCTCTCGGTCACGGAGGCTCCCCACAATACTAACTTTCACACGTGGATGGGGAAGAAACATTTTTGTTTCTTTCAAACCGCCGAGACCGGGAACCGAACCCCGGACTCTGGCGTGAAAGGCAGCGGTGCTAACCACTACCCTAGGGCCCCCGCCCGCCTGGCAGAAGCAGCGCTGACAGCAAGTGTAGAAAGTGCTGTCACAGTGTGGCCACCGCTGTGCCAATGTCAGTCCAGCGCTGAAAACACCAAGAAAACACCAAGAAAACATGCATAGGCCTATACTCAAATACACAACTCACAAACCATCAAATTAACAAGACAAAATAACAGACAGACAATTCAGAATAAGCAAACTTTCTTAATTTCACAAATTAGGGTGAGACGCTTCTAGGAACTTTCTATTTTCCAAATTATCAACTTCAGACACTTTTAGACCATTCCACTCAAATTCAATCAAAATTACATAACTCTGACGTATGCTGGGTATGCTGGAGTATGGTGACGGCACACAGAACGTCAGGCAAACAACACGAATGAAAAAAACTTTGATATTTTTTATCGCGCGCGCGATTAGTTAATTTTTAAGATAACGACCAGATGATTTTTTTTCTGTGGGGAACCCTGCATTGAGCTTATAAGCCACAATAAAACATCTCTCAATAACAGAATATGTAGTATTCAACGAATATAAAACGGCAGCTATACCATAGACAGACAGTGCAAATAATGTGCAAATAGAGTCATATAATGGGCAAATAAAATCATATAATTCTCACACTCACTGGTGGTGTTCCCACTATGAGATGTATAGCGGGATCAGCCAATACCACACTGCTCTGTACTACATGTATACGTACAAGCTGTATAGCAAGTGAATACTGTTGACTGAACGTTTGCGATTCACCATTTAGGTCGTCTGTCATCAGTGGTCATGTCGGTCGACTTTACACTTCTGTGCGCCGTTAAAATATTTGGAGAGTCGCGTGAGAAAATACAAACGGTGTTCATTTTCGTGCGGTATGGAAAAATACAGCACATGTCCAAGGAATAAGGTGTTCGCCTAAAGGCTCAAACCTTATTCCTTAGACGAGTGCTGTATTTACCAATACTGCACTAAAATGAACACCATTTGCATATCTTATCACTGATTATGATAATGTGCAAAGAAAAATATGTACTTAAAATCCCATTTCGATTTTACTAAAACATACACAAACATGTTTCGCCAAAAGCTTGAAAATATAGTGTTCTTGTCAAATTAAAAGCATTGCAAATTTAAAATGGGATGGTATAGTTTTAAAAAGATTTAATGTAATTACTTGCTTCGTTAAATAAAACATATATTTTCTCTTTAAAATAAGTAGGATGGGTTAAAATCACATCTCGTACATATTCTGTTATTGAGAGATGTTTTTTGTGCCTTATAAGCTCAATGTGTAGTGAACTTAGGTGCACAACCTTGCAAATCGACTACTCAAAATTGGCAGGAAGCCAATAACGGCGGCCATTACCGAAAAACAAGAATTTGTCAATATCTCGGTCAATATTTAGGATAATTTTCTTTTTAAGTTGTCTAGACCTATGTTTTCAGGGTCAAAGATTAACATAAAACCAACCCTGAATTGATGTTATGTCTACTTAACATGCTAGTCAGGGGCGGATCCAGGATTTGAAAAAGGAGGGGGCGCAGGTGGCTCGGGCTCGAGTTTTTAGGCATATTTAGGCACAAAAACGGGTGGGCGTGCAACCCCCTACGCCCCCCCTCTGTATCCGCGCCTGCTAGTAGACAAAGATATGCTTTTATGTTTTGAAAATAATATTCACCGCTTATTATAACTAAGCACTATTGATAGAAAAACATTCAACGTCATAAAAATAATATGTTTATTTATTATGATAAACTTATATAAAAAGAATTACCCTTTGCAGGTTTATATTATTTGGTATAATGATATCTTCACAATGTAATCAGGCTACAGTTTCATGAATAACAAAATTTATTATTACTAAAAATAATACTGTCAAAACCCCCACTCTAGGGATTAGCACACAGCTATATATCAATGAGTCTGGAGGATAATTCAGTGTGGTTAACTAGCTATTCTTAATAATCATTGATTGCATGCATTAATTAAACCATGTATTAATGCGACGCAAGAGCTCTTACAAACACGCCTCGAGCATTCGGACTGGCAAGCATTACCACAAATTGAGGACATAACCCTTGAAAAATTAAATGCCCAGCTGGACATTGGATACGTACGGCCGTCGTTCCTCGTTCCGCTGGGCATTGCCACTGTATTTGTTGTCGCCGGTTACTCTAGTCATTAGTTGTGCGTTCTTGCTATGGTGGACGTGCCATGCGTCAAACTTGCGGTAGTTACTTTGTAAGCTTCAGTTGGAGGCGATAAATCTACAGCGGAAGATCGTTGGATCGCAGTAAAGCGACCAGAGAGGACATGAGAACAAGTGTAGTGGAAACAATCACGTAATATTGTGTGCTACTTAGTTAAATAATGAAGTATGGACATATTAGTGTATTATTACCGATGTGAACAAAAACCAAGAAGCGAACAATAACCAAGATGTGAACAATAACCATTAACAAGAGTATTTAATAATGACTTATTGACATGTACTATCATTGTTGTGCTCATCAGTGTTGTGCTTACGTGTTGTTACTTACTCACATAACGTTTTAACTACTGTTGTATGTCTATGCATAATTTTAGAAGTGTTAACCGGAGTTAAAAGAACATATGCCGTTTTTTTTAATTTGTGGGATAGGCCTATGTAAAAGTATGCATAGCTATGATGCTGGCATTGATCTGTCTGACCGGGACATCATCAATCAGGAACAGCCGAGCACGGGCTGATCGCGTTACGACATGGAGTGTTACAATGAGTTACAATGAATTACTCATTTGTAATCCAGGCTGTAATTCAGGATGTAATCCCGGCGGTCCCGGCAGATTCTGCCAAGAGGTCAGCAGGGTCATCATGATAGGCTGTCCACTCAGACGGATTGGCGTCCGCGTGGGCTGGGCAGAGGGAGGCCTACGGGCTGGTAAATCTATGGTAAATCCATGTTCCGATTATGATGATGCCTAAGTATATGTTGAATCAATGTTGTGATTATGTTGATGTAAATTTGATTTAAGGGACAGACGTCGGTGGGCACAGGAGAGCGGGACTAGAGCGGGCTGAGATGCGGGGTTGAGGCGGGCCAGAATGCTGTCAAAGGCACGATGGTGCGCGCTCTAGTTGGAACCAAGCTGGTTTATGTTTGTCTGCCATTTCGGACAGGGTAAACTCACTATGTAACTGTATCTGTATATCATATGTGTTCTACCCAGACGAGGAGAAATAAACACGACGTTTTTCCTAGAAGAAAGGAGTTGTTGAACGAACCTGGAGTCTAGATTGAAAACAGCCCTTCGCCGTTCGCCTTGTCGTGTTGGTGTCACGATGGCGTCACGATGGCGTCAAGGGTTGACGTCTCTTTTCAAGTTGATTCTTCAGTCAATTCCTCGAATTCATTCCACTCATAAAAAAAGTAAAACATTGTGACTTCGACCCATTTTGGTGACCTCGGCCCAGTGACCTCGCCCAGCGATATTGATATAATATGCTATTCTAATTTTACAGTATTAAAGCGATGATTGATATTAAGTCTGGTGGCAAACATGTCGATTTTTACAGCTGTCATAATAAAGTGACAAGTTTACTATTAGCAATATATATTAGGGCCCAATTGGAGATTTACTGGCAGACCCCTTTTTGTGATGCATATATATTTTGCTTTTAGAAAGGTAACAGCTGGTTCAAATACTAAAATAATGTTTAAATTCCATTATTACTATTTTTCATTTTCCAGAATTCACGACAAAGTAAGGAATGTCAATGAACGATATTCAAAGTAATATGAAAATATCTCTTGTATATTTATATGGTCGTTTAACGTAGTAAACTATAGTTTAATTTTAGAGGTAAATATTATTTTTCTGGACTCTCACATTTCCCTAAGAGCTTTAATTTACAGGATTTTTTTTCATATTTATTAATATATGATCCATTAATATGTTTAATAAACACTTTAATCCAGATTATTTGTGATTAACTCCGTTACCAAAGTGTTAGTCATAAAAACAGTTTCTTCGTCACCTGTTTATTCACCCTGGGGCTGTATGCACCAAATTCACATTTACCCCGGTGGGGGTAAAATATACCACAGAGGTATTAATCTCTGGGGTTTCATGAAACCCTAGATGTTTCAACCTCCGGGGTTTTCCTGCAAATTTACCTCGTATGAAAACACAGGGGTACAAACCTCCATGGTTATAGTATTAACCCCGGTGGTTATTCACTGTATTGACTATTTGATGGGGAATTCCCAATGTTTTGCTATCCAGCAAGAACTTCAGTAAATGGTCAGCATCATTCATGCCTCATATCACGGCTTTCTGTTTTCGACGAAACGAAACGAAACTGACGCAACGAAACGAAACTGACGAAAGGAAACTGGTTTCCTGTAATCGACAAAACGAAACTGACAAAACGAAACTGACGAAACTGGTTTCATGTAAGCTGAGTTCCTGTAATCGACGAAACTGGTTTCCTCTAATCGACGAAAAACTGAAGGGACAAAACTGACGTAGGCCTAACGTTATTATGTTTTTCGTTTTCCAAGTTGGGGGTTGAAAAAAGATAAGTCTAGGTCTACAACAACATTAAGTTAATATTGAGTCAATGTGTGTATAATGTTTATGTCACCTGGAGATATCGGTAAATACAAGTTTTTAAGCTTCGTTGATTTAATGTTCGGCCGGGGCCGCAGACGGTGGACTAATAATAACCCTACATAGGCCTACTAAAACTGGCTTGTCATCGTATTGGTTATTTTTTAAGATGTTGACCCAGCATTAGAACTACGTACGTTGTGACTGACCCATCATCAGACCTGATCACGTGTAAGCCCAGCATTGAGACGGCGACCCAAGGACATTGGTTTTAAGTTGGTTCACCGTTAACAATGATGGCCTATTAAAAATATCTTAATTATTGTGCTTAGAGCTTAAAGTGTTAGCATATTGTTGATAGTGTATACCCCGGGTACGTAGAGGTGTTACCAGCTTCATCCCAAGACTGCCTGGGTGCGGTACAGGGTGGACCACCTTGGGATCACGCCGTAACCTGATATGTACCATACTGTACATATCTCTCAACACATAGAAGTACCATTAGCACATATTTCACATCCTGCCTCTGACAGACCAGAAGAAGATATATAGCCCACGGGAACACGAGGCGTTACGACAATGTTAATTTAGTGCTTGACCAGCGTCGTAGGTAGTGCCGAAAATTAAAACAACATTAGAATAGCTTGAGTGCTTATAGGAAGTTGACATTACATCTACTTGTACTTACATCTACAATGCTGGTCACATTATCAACATTGGGTCAACGTCTCAGGATTCGAAATTCGAACCGTAGTCGTCATATGAGCTTAGTCTCGTCAGTTTCGTCGATTACAGAAACTCAATTTCGTCAGTTTCGTCGATTACAGGAAACCAGTTTCGTCAGTTTCGTTTCGTCAGTTTCGATTCGTCGATTACAGGAAACCAGTTTCGTCAGCTTCGTTTCGTTTCGTTTCGTCGAATACAGAAAGCCCATATCACAATGTTAACACGATCATGGTTAACAAAATAATAGAAATATACAAAGCTAAAGCTGATAAAAAAATCTTAATTATGCATAAGAATATCTAGTTGTAGGCTTATTTAAGGTCATAAATTGATCATGAACTCGAAAATTCAGCAATTATACATGTATAATAATTAATGCAAATAACAACAAAGTGCAAACAATGAGAAGGCAATATGACATAACAAATATTATGACATTGTAAATGTTGGTAGCTACAATTAATTGTAATTAATATATAACCATGCATTTCATTATTTATTTAACAGTCATTTTAATCAGTTATATTTAAGCATTCAAAGCAATTATTCACTTGAGAGATGATTATATATTTGATATTGCTATGCCTTTAAACGTTTGTTTTAATTATTAAAAAATATTTCCCCTATTAAAATGACGTTTACAATACAAGGGACTGTCGACTTCGCTCTTTAATATGTTGTTTCTCGAGAAAAGTAAAAAATAGTTAGCCATTGCAAAAAAGTGGGAAAATCAATCAAGTCTAAACTTTTTATTTGCACACGATTTTTTCGGTAACTTGTAACTGCAATTTGTTCGCTTTATTTTAAATGACACTTAAGTGACATTTAGGAACCCTCTTAACTACAAAAAAAACGTGTTCGTTTTATTTGCGTTCATTAATTTGCGAAATTTGTTTAAAAAAAAGTATAAGTGCATATCGCACAGTGCTACAGATGTTGATTTTTACTTTAATCGATTATTGCCCTTTGTTACCGGAGTTAAAAGAACATATGCCGTTTTTTTTAATTTGTGGGATAGGCCTATGTAAAAGTATGCATAGCTATGATGCTGGCATTGATCTGTCTGACCGGGACATCATCAATCAGGAACAGCCGAGCACGGGCTGATCGCGTTACGACATGGAGTGTTACAATGAGTTACAATGAATTACTCATTTGTAATCCAGGCTGTAATTCAGGATGTAATCCCGGCGGTCCCGGCAGATTCTGCCAAGAGGTCAGCAGGGTCATCATGATAGGCTGTCCACTCAGACGGATTGGCGTCCGCGTGGGCTGGGCAGAGGGAGGCCTACGGGCCGGTAAATCTATGGTAAATCCATGTTCCGATTATGATGATGCCTAAGTATATGTTGAATCAATGTTGTGATTATGTTGATGTAAATTTGATTTAAGGGACAGACGTCGGTGGGCACAGGAGAGCGGGACTAGAGCGGGCTGAGATGCGGGGTTGAGGCGGGCCAGAATGCTGTCAAAGGCACGATGGTGCGCGCTCTAGTTGGAACCAAGCTGGTTTATGTTTGTCTGCCATGTTGGACAGGGTAAACTCACTATGTAACTGTATCTGTATATCATATGTGTTCTACCCAGACGAGGAGAAATAAACACGACGTTTTTCCTAGAAGAAAGGAGTTGTTGAACGAACCTGGAGTCTAGATTGAAAACAGCCCTTTGCCGTTCGCCTTGTCGTGTTGGTGTCACGATGGCGTCACGATGGCGTCAAGGGTTGACGTCTCTTTTCAAGTTGATTCTTCAGTCAATTCCTCGAATTCATTCCACTCATAAAAAAAGTAAAACATTGTGACCCCGACCCATTTTGGTGACCTCGGCCCAGTGACCTCGCCCAGCGATATTGATATAATATGCTATTCTAATTTTACAGTATTAAAGCGATGATTGATATTAAGTCTGGTGGCAAACATGTCGATTTTTACAGCTGTCATAATAAAGTGACAAGTTTACTATTAGCAATATATATTAGGGCCCAATTGGAGATTTACTGGCAGACCCCTTTTTGTGATGCATATATATTTTGCTTTTAGAAAGGTAACAGCTGGTTCAAATACTAAAATAATGTTTAAATTCCATTATTACTATTTTTCATTTTCCAGAATTCACGACAAAGTAAGGAATGTCAATGAACGATATTCAAAGTAATATGAAAATATCTCTTGTATATTTATATGGTCGTTTAACGTAGTAAACTATAGTTTAATTTTAGAGGTAAATATTATTTTTCTGGACTCTCACATTTCCCTAAGAGCTTTAATTTACAGGATTTTTTTTCATATTTATTAATATATGATCCATTAATATGTTTAATAAACACTTTAATCCAGATTATTTGTGATTAACTCCGTTACCAAAGTGTTAGTCATAAAAACAGTTTCTTCGTCACCTGTTTATTCACCCTGGGGCTGTATGCACCAAATTCACATTTACCCCGGTGGGGGTAAAATATACCACAGAGGTATAAATCTCTGGGGTTTCATGAAACCCTAGATGTTTCAACCTCCGGGGTTTTCCTGCAAATTTACCTCGTATGAAAACACAGGGGTACAAACCTCCATGGTTATAGTATTACCCCGGTGGTTATTCACTGTATTGACTATTTGATGGGGAATTCCCAATGTTTTGCTATCCAGCAAGAACTTCAGTAAATGGTCAGCATCATTCATGCCTCATATCACGGCTTTCTGTTTTCGACGAAACGAAACGAAACTGACGCAACGAAACGAAACTGACGAAAGGAAACTGGTTTCCTGTAATCGACAAAACGAAACTGACGAAACGAAACTGACGAAACTGGTTTCATGTAAGCTGAGTTCCTGTAATCGACGAAACTGGTTTCCTCTAATCGACGAAAAACTGAAGGGACAAAACTGACGTAGGCCTAACGTTATTATGTTTTTCGTTTTCCAAGTTAGGGGTTGAAAAAAGATAAGTCTAGGTCTACCACAACATTAAGTTAATATTGAGTCAATGTGTGTATAATGTTTATGTCACCTGGAGATATCGGTAAATACAAGTTTTTAAGCTTCGTTGATTTAATGTTCGGCCGGGGCCGCAGACGGTGGACTAATAATAACCCTACATAGGCCTACTAAAACTGGCTTGTCATCGTATTGGTTATTTTTTAAGATGTTGACCCAGCATTAGAACTACGTACGTTGTGACTGACCCATCATCAGACCTGATCACGTGTAAGCCCAGCATTGAGACGGCGACCCAAGGACATTGGTTTTAAGTTGGTTCACCGTTAACAATGATGGCCTATTAAAAATATCTTAATTATTGTGCTTAGAGCTTAAAGTGTTAGCATATTGTTGATAGTGTATACCCCGGGTACGTAGAGGTGTTACCAGCTTCATCCCAAGACTGCCTGGGTGCGGTACAGGGTGGACCACCTTGGGATCACGCCGTAACCTGATATGTACCATACTGTACATATCTCTCAACACATAGAAGTACCATTAGCACATATTTCACATCCTGCCTCTGACAGACCAGAAGAAGATATATAGCCCACGGGAACACGAGGCGTTACGACAATGTTAATTTAGTGCTTGACCAGCGTCGTAGGTAGTGCCGAAAATTAAAACAACATTAGAATAGCTTGAGTGCTTATAGGAAGTTGACATTACATCTACTTGTACTTACATCTACAATGCTGGTCACATTATCAACATTGGGTCAACGTCTCAGGATTCGAAATTCGAACCGTAGTCGTCATATGAGCTTAGTCTCGTCAGTTTCGTCGATTACAGAAACTCAATTTCGTCAGTTTCGTCGATTACAGGAAACCAGTTTCGTCAGTTTCGTTTCGTCAGTTTCGATTCGTCGATTACAGGAAACCAGTTTCGTCAGCTTCGTTTCGTTTCGTTTCGTCGAATACAGAAAGCCCATATCACAACGTTAACACGATCATGGTTAACAAAATAATAGAAATATACAAAGCTAAAGCTGATAAAAAAATCTTAATTATGCATAAGAATATCTAGTTGTAGGCTTATTTAAGGTCATAAATTGATCATGAACTCGAAAATTCAGCAATTATACATGTATAATAATTAATGCAAATAACAACAAAGTGCAAACAATGAGAAGGCAATATGACATAACAAATATTATGACATTGTAAATGTTGGTAGCTACAATTAATTGTAATTAATATATAACCATGCATTTCATTATTTATTTAACAGTCATTTTAATCAGTTATATTTAAGCATTCAAAGCAATTATTCACTTGAGAGATGATTATATATTTGATATTGCTATGCCTTTAAACGTTTGTTTTAATTATTAAAAAATATTTCCCCTATTAAAATGACGTTTACAATACAAGGGACTGTCGACTTCGCTCTTTAATATGTTGTTTCTCGAGAAAAGTAAAAAATAGTTAGCCATTGCAAAAAAGTGGGAAAATCAATCAAGTCTAAACTTTTTATTTGCACACGATTTTTTCGGTAACTTGTAACTGCAATTTGTTCGCTTTATTTTAAATGACACTTAAGTGACATTTAGGAACCCTCTTAACTACAAAAAAAACGTGTTCGTTTTATTTGCGTTCATTAATTTGCGAAATTTGTTTTAAAAAAAGTATAAGTGCATATCGCACAGTGCTACAGATGTTGATTTTTACTTTAATCGATTATTGCCCTTTGTTACTAATAAATTTGAATTGACTAGCGTGTTTTGCACACCATAAAATCTTAACTATATTAAAACATTGAACACATGCACATTTAAGATAAGGAACTGTTAATTGATGTCATAACATATCATAGAAACACTTTCAAAGCTTTAACGTACGCACACATCATTTGTCAAAGTAGTGGTGGTGATTTTGTGTTGTTATTGAATGCATTAAGTTTAATTGATTTTTTTGTTAATTAATAATGCAAAACACGCTTTATCTGTACTTAGGTGATCATGCACAAAATACACGAGATTGACAAATACAATAATTGAAAATAGTACTTGCGATTTTCTAATAATATATATAGTTACAATGATTTAATCATCAATAATATGTATGTGTTGTGCTTTTACATGTGATATGATCATGAAATCATCGTCCACCCCTCGCTCTGCCCATTTACCCCTGGTCCCTAGTAGGGATAAATTTAACCCTGCGATTGACAAAATTCACCCCCGTGCGACATTTACCCCTGCGTGGTGCATACGAGGTATTTCGTTTTTCAAATTTACCCCCACGATACCTCTGGGGTTTGTCCAAACCGGTTGGTGCATACGGCCCCTGGCTGTTATTTATTCATTCATTTTTATACTTTTGAACTAAAACACTACAGCCAAATTGTGTGTAGGCCTACTTAGCCATTAAGACATAACCGCGACAATTCACACACGGCAGGACTAATAGGGTCAACAGGATTAGCCATCGTCCTTTGTCTTCCCGACTACTTTTACCGTTATGACGTTACGTAATGGGACTGCGGGAATTGGTGTGACATCGACCAGATTTAGGGTGACGGTGGTAGGAAAATACGATTATGTAACTTAACACAATACTGTTGACTAGCCATGTTATGTACAGGTATTTGTTTAATCAGATCGTCTTATCTAATACTTCGTTATCAATGGTTATTATTATTCATTCATTCATTCATTCATTCATTCATTTATTTATTTATTTATTTATTTATTTATTTATTTATTTATTTATTTATTTATTTATTTATTTATTTATTTATTTATTTATTTATTTATTTATTTATTTATTTATTTATTTATTTATTTATTTATTTATTTATTTATTTATTTATTTATTTATTCGAGCATTTAAATTATGGCTCGTCCCATTCAATTTACTTTACACCACTACTCCATTTATGTAATGTTTATTCACTTTATTACATCAAAATGTGATATATTTTACTTTCGTGTGTTGGTCTTATTAATTTTGGCGCATTTCAAATCAGGGGTGTGAGCGCAAATTTATATGTTAATGTAATATGTTGTAATCGTCGTGATTATCAGACTAACGTGTCAATCTTGACGAATTTGCTTTTGCTTGGATTATGACACATGGTCATGCTGAAAATATCATAATCTTAAATGAATGATTACAATTATATTATATTTTGTATTGTATATTGTATTCAATAAAAAATTCTTGGAGAGACTTTGTGCACCTCTGAGCTCGGTCCGCTGATGAATTAGGTACTATAGAAGTCTTATTGATTGATTGATTGATTGATTGATGGTGTCATGTGGAAAGAAGACAACAGCTGTGCCTAACCATCAATGTATTTTTCTAATGTTCCAAGGCCGTTAATCAAGCTAATCCGCAACTTAAAAAAACATGTGTCAACCCTTGTCGTGATGAATTGCTCGTTTCTATTTTTCATTCACTTAAAAAGTCTAGAATTAATAATGCAAGTTTGAGCTTTTTATGATGAAACAAGATATGTATTCATAAAAAAAGACGCCTCTAATTCATTGACTGAGTGTCTATCAGAAACTGTCTTATCTTTAGCAGTGCCATTTTATTTTGATTTTAATTAGCTTTAAGACGTATTAGACTAGTTGTATATTTCGAAAAAAAGCCTAGAAAAAAAATTGGATGCATTTTTCAGTAGAAGCAATTGCAAAACGGTTCTAGTATAATTAGGGTGTGCTGAATCTGAAAATGCCATTTACCAAGCTGGAAATTTAGTATTTCATAGTGAATTTAGCAATTAAAAAAAAAATCCAGTCGATAATGATTAAATTACTCATGGTAAACATGCTGATGGCGGCCATCTTGGAAATAGGCTAAATTGGACCACGTGGGACTATTTTTTTAAGGCTGGTAACACCGATTTTCGGATTCAGGACACCCTAATCTTGCTAGAACCGTTTTGCAAATGCTTCTACTAAAAAATGCATCAGGGTGTACAGTTTTCTGAAAATCCGCCTTGTCTATATATATACGGGCCAGGCAGGCAATGGTTAACATTGTCAATTTAACCCTTGACGCGCTAATTATGTTTGTTTGAACCATGGAAACTAAAGGGTTTTTTCAACTTGAAATCATCATTAATATCCTAGTTAGATCTTTCTGATTTATTTGAATACATGTGTTATGGGTCTACGACTATTAGAAATATTTTTACTCTCACAGCGCGGGAATCGACTTGAATCGTCAGAATCTGACGTCTACAGACGTCAGATTCTGACGACTGAAGTCTATTCCCGCGCTGAAAGGGTTAAGGACACCGATTATCACAGTCAGTCATCCAGGAAACACGATGGAGACGTTCACCCTGTGTTTGGATAAATTTATGTTGGCCAGACGGTGGAAACGATGGGCCAACATGAAATAGGCATTGCATTTTTACTTCTGATTTTGATTGACTATTGGCGAGGCTCGTTTACGCGAGGATGTTGTTGAAAATAACTGGATTAACCCTTTCGATGCGGGGGCCGACTTTAGACGTCAGATTATTAAAGCCAATAGTCAATCAAAATCAGAAGTAAAAATGCAATGCCTATTTCATGTTGACCCGTCGTTTCCACCGTCTGGCCAACATAAACAAAATCTATTTATAATGGCCGTAGACCCATAACATAAACTATTTATAATGGCCGTAGACCCATAACATATAGGGGAGCGGCCAACCACCTAAAAGATGCGTATTTTTCGAGTTTAATTAGCCCTCCTGGCATCAGGCTGAAACATGTCTCAATTGAAAGAGTAGACCCTAGGGGTAAGTTTTTGCCCTGTTGGCATTTGTACATCCCGGGGGTTACCATGGCAACGGGGGTGTAAACAAACCCTTCCAAAACCCTCCTAAACCTAATTACTGATCAGTTTGCCCCATGTGAATTACTTGTGGTCAAAGGAATTCATATCATTTATATCATATATCCACAGCAATTGATTTCAATGGCATTATATTACATAATTTCATGCATTTACACAAAGAAACATATTCTGAACGTTTTTTTTTGTAAAATTCTATCATTTAAACTGCTGCCATGGCAACCACATTCTTACTTATTACGGTGTTATAGGGACTTACAAATGGATAATATTTGTATATTATCTACTCAACATAAAAACACAAACAAAGTGTCAAATTAAAGGTAATATCATATTCAGTAGTTGTATGGTACAACATGCAAATTATCTAATCACCATATGCCTTATTTGCATAAATGCATACATTATATCTTAATAAATAACATGTTATATTCATGATATATATTGCACGCTTTAATCAGTTTTGCTTATTACTTGCAATTCATAGCATATATATCATATCTTCACAGCAACTTTTTTTATAATATAATATAACTGTATGCATTTTTCATAAATGAACATAATTTGTATAATTCTGAACAGTTTCTACATTTAAAGTGTTGCCATGGCAACCACATTCGTACAGTTATCGTGTTATAGAAAAGAAAGCTTTTTCTTATGTTACTCTTCATCTACTCAACATAAAAATACAAACAAGATGTCAAAATAAAGGTAATTTAATTTTCTGTGAAATGGTATTTTTATCATGTTAATTATATTATTACCATATGCCTTATTTGCATAAATGCATACATTATAATTTTAAGAAGAACAAATTAGCACCCTCTTCCTAATTCATGATATACATTACGCCTGGTAAACAACAATTAAATAAAACGCAATCTACAGCTGATCAAACCGTTGAACACATTAATGTAACCTGTGCGGCTTGACCGGCTTTGAAGTCCATTGATGACGTCACAATTGCAAAAGAGAACCTGCTTTGAACGACTGACCAGCCACGTCAGTTTGTCATGGGACGTATTGCAGGTAAGAGTTCAATGAAAACTAAATTAATAAATCGAAGATACATCTCATTAAATTGACAAATATATTTAGACGTAGATCTAATATAGGTCTAAATAATATTGTGAAAAGGTATGTTCATATTCTAATTATATTTAATTATGTGTAGGCCTACCGTGCTGTCCTCATTCAAGTCATTGAGTTGTTGACATTACAACATTTTTTTATGTTTAAAAGACACATTAAATTAAAATGATTGACCAGGATCGCATGATTTTCGCCGATTTCTCTGTCAACTCTGAACCAATTCTAACAAAGGTAGATCTAAACGCTATACTACATACTATCACGACATATTATTCAGTGCTGTTGGGATTCTTTTAAAAAAATATAGTGTTTGCTAAATTTCATGAAGATCAGCTGAGAATTGACAGAGAAATCAGCGAAAATCATGCGATTCTGGACAGTGGTTGATCATTTTTAATGTGTCTTTGGATAAAAACTTCACTGGTCCTGCCAACAAATACATTTTGAATTGAATTTGATAAATCGAAGCAATTCATGTGTTTTTATTCAGTGCACAGCTGAACGTAATCATACACATAGTCTACAGGCAAAATTTAATAAAATATATTTTAATCTTTTCACTTAGGACAGGGAGTAGTGGTAGAACTACTAGGCCAATTTTATTGACATACATAATCTGATATTACCGGAGCAGCGCTGATATACGCACTGCATGCAAACACACGTGTGCTGTTTCTACTAGCCCGGCGCCGGTACTAGACCTAATCCTAGTAGTGAAGGAAAGGGTTAAGAAAAATAGATTGTCTCAAAATTAATGTCATACAGTAACAGGTTATTAAGGCTTGAATAAGGAGTTGGAGAATGTTTCTTAGTCGGGAGATTTCTTTTTATTATGAGACTATTTTATCCTCAATATTAAACACGGACGCAAACTGTCTCTATTTCTACAGAGATTATTATCATATCCATAAACTGATTTGTGTTTGGGTATCCGACCAATTTTAAAATCGTCGGGTTGCTGACGACGAGTTTTGTCGGCACTAGCTTTGATTAATCTCACTTTATCCCTTAGGATAAGTTCTCTACGTTTACGCGCAGATATCATTATACTATAGTATGGATACCTGCATCATATTACATTATAGATAAATGTTAAAAACTTAATCTTATAAATTATCGGCCTATGCATTATGTTTCTGGATTCGCAATGTTTATTGGTCGGTGTGATCCAGTAGTTACTCAGAGTGCCATGAGTATGGGGGCCTAAACTAAATGTTAAGTTCGTGAAGCTGAAAATTATCGCGTAGGCCTACGTCCGTTATGGATCTAATCATGCATGAACAGTAGAGGATCGTAAAGGGAGGTGTAATGTTTCGATACAGCCCTATACCCTTGCTTGAAAATTCGCATTAGTTCGGTGTGATATCTGTCCTGTCACTGCCAGACTGTGCTCACATACATGATCTCGTCAATTTATTTGAAAATATAAGGTACTTGTGTAAAATTGCTGTACTCTCAAATCATGATAATTAAATGATGAGATCCAATGCGCAGCTTTTATTGTAGCTTACCCACTATCTTGTCCTTCAACTTATTGATACATGTGTAACACCGGTAATGGTCTGAGAAGCTAACATAGTTGATTATGATAGATGACAAAATGTCGAATACCGGGTTTATTAGGATAATAAGCACCGATATAATGCAAATATGCTTTGTTTCATCTTCTCTTCACAAAAAGATGCCAGCGAATAAGCCAGTGTAGGTTAAATATCAATAAATCGTGCGAATTTATAGGGTTTTTAAATTATTATAACCTGTACCATGTATTGTATTGTAAATTCCACACATTTTGTGGTGTAATACATGTCATAGCCGTCAATTATGCGCAATTTAGTGATTGCAGTCTTTATATCTTTCTCGGATGACCAAGTATGTCAAAGCGAAGACAATGTCAATTATATCTTTATTCATTTCAACACACAGGTGATTTAAAATAATATAACTAAGCGTCATTTAAAAAAAACAACATTCGTATCCCTGTTTAACAGGTTATACTAAATATTATTATCTTTTTTTTTTATATTGTAGCGTTTGTAAGTTTTGGCGTCAGGATAGCTTAATGGTAGCGATATTGACTTTGAACCTGGCGGCACCGGGTTCGAATCCCGCTGCAGCCGATATCATTTCTTTGGTGCACACACATACAATGACCCTAACTGTGCGATGACGACAACCGTAAATACAACCCATTGGCGCCACACTAAAAAATGCATAAAGAAATGTCTAAGCTGACATTTAAACGGTCAAAACAACCTTTTAAAGTAAAATGTTGAAATTAGTCAAGTTATTTCACCGAATTCAAGCGTTTGAAGTGATGCAACAAGCTCAACTTCATCTGTAAATTTGAAAAAGAACTTTTTATATTTTTTGTAATGTATTACTTAGCTGATTTGCAGGTAATAAAGTAATAATTATTAATACAATATATAAAATTTAGGAAGCTGTTGCCAATCATATTTGAACTGTTGGTGAATTTGTTAATCTGTGTGCATGTTTCGTCCGAGATTAATCTTGTGTATGCGCTTACATCAATATATTCGATATGCATTGGAATTATTTCACTGGCTGCTTTAGCTAATTTAAAAATAATACCATTTATAAATATGTCTAAGCTAGATCACTTACTAGTCACCAACAGAATGCAAACATCGTTGCAAGTACCTGATATGAGAATATTTTTCTCTAAGAATATTTTGATCTTTCACAATAAGGTCCACTGTGTGATTTGCTTTGTTTACGTTTTTTTCAAATGATATAATAAATGGACACATTGTACATTAAGCAGCATCACCGGTACTTTGCATAATTAATATATAATAATATACGATAGTAATAGAAATTGTGAAAACAGTAATACAATTAAAACTAGTCCCATGTATTTTTAGAAGACCAAACGAAACATTTTGCTTGCACAATATGTTTGGTCAGATAAAATTTACAAAATGTGTTCATCATTCATATAAAATGTATTTTCAAACACGTTAAAGGCAAGGCCGTATTCAGATTAAGATAAAAAGGGGTTACAGTAATAGCGCGGTCTAGGGGCATGCCGGGAGGGAGGGGTAGGTTACAGATTCGAAAAACCTAATGGATACGGCCCTGAAAGGCGTCACAAGAATTGAAAATCGGTCAAACCATGATGATGTCATGGACCCCAAAATGTCATACCCCTTTTCTCTCAAGATATTTTATTATCGTATTTTAACAATGAAATAGCAGAATCGATTAATTTACTTAATTTACCTGTGAGATATATTACAGATATATACAAATATGACCACTACGATAACTTAAAATCGTTAGATGAATATATTGTAACAAATCACAAAGGATAATTATTTGTTGACTTCAATAGAAACAAATGTTAGATCATCAGGCATTATGTATTGATCAAGTGAATTCACACAGTCCGAGGGAGATAAAAGACAGGCCCCTTGTGTGTTCATATATAACACATTAGTTTCCAAAACCAAGTATTGTTTAAGTTATTCTTCAATTGCAGGTAAATACCAACAATGTATACCAGAGCAAGCCCCCTCAAACTTCGGCTAACGCCTCCTGCACGTAAAAGACTCTGCTATGAAAGACCAAGATGTGGTATTTGCAACAACGTCAAGAAAGAGAGTCTTAGTCTTGCTGGACCAAATGGGCGGAGTGCCCTGGAGACTACAGCAAAAATACGTGATGATGCAAATCTTAAACAAATTTTGTCTCCACTTGAAGCTTCAGAAGACATGAAACAGATACATTATCACAGAAGCTGCTACCAGAACTACACCAGGGTCAGAGATCCATACCGTGAAGCTGTACATGATTCCTGTGATCCTACAATAAAATCAACAAGAACACAGACAAGTCCACCTTTGAGTGACTGGTCACTCTGTCTTGTGTGCCGCTCAGGAAAACGTAAAAGCACAGAAATGCGGAGAGTGAAAACGTCAGATCGACAGGATAGTATACGAAGGGCAGCAAAAGAAAGAGGAGATCTAGACATGCTTGGAAGAATTGAAGCTGTTGACCTTATAAAAGAGGGCGCAGTGTACCATAATGGATGTATGTCAACCTACACCAGCAAAGAACATATAAAGCGCCTACAGCAGAAGACAGATGAAGAAGACACACATGAAGAAGCGACTGATGTTTATAAATTGGCCTTCACGATGCTCATAGAGGAGATAGATGTGGATCTCCAAGGTGGCAAGGCCTTTAGGCTTAAAGATCTTGCTGAGCGCTATAACAATCTGCTCCCCAAAACGTGTGAAGTTTATCACAGTCAGCTGCTGCAGCGACGCCTAGAGCGACATTATGGTGATAAAATCATCACACAATCGCAACAAGGCCAAGGAAAATCCACGATTATTATGAGCAGTGACATCCAGCTTAAAGATGCCATCAAAGCATTTGCAGCCTACAAAGAAAAATTAACCTTAAACCAAGCCAGCTTTGGAATTGCCCATACACCAGAAACGCAACCATCCGACACCCTTCACCAGGTTATTGGTCACCTCAGACAAGACATATCTTCAATAGACAAAATGACAGATTATCCTACTGCTGCGGAGGTTGGGATAGAAGCATCTGAAAAGTTTGTACCAGCATCGCTGACAAGGGCTCTGCTCTGGCTGCTAGATGATGGGGCCTTCAACTCTGCAGACCCTAACTACAAACCATCAAAGGCGGTTTGGAGGAGAGTTCTGTCTTTGGCCGAGTGCATTATATATTGCTCACAGTATCAGGTTACGCCATTGCACTTGGGATTAGCAACACAACTTTATCATGATTATGGTAAAAGAGACATAATAGAAACTCTGAATGCCCATGGTTTTGTACTCAGCTCTGATGAATTGAGGCGCTTCATCACATCTGTCGGTGAAAAAGAACAACAGAGGAATCAGGAAGATGTGTATATTCCTTATGGACTTACACCATGTCATGCTGGCGGAGCCTTTATTCAGGAAGGTGCAAATAATATAGACATTAATTGTCGCACAATAGATGGCAAAGGTACTTTTCATGCGATGGCCAGGGTGGTTTTCCAACAGCAAGCAACAAACGTTCATCGTAATCATCAAAGAATCCCTCATTCTCGAAGCAAAACTTTAAGACCCAACGAAAATAAAATTCAGATTCTTCCTTACAAGAAACCGACACACCGAACTGAACCACCTCGAGGACAAAATGTTGTGAAACAACTAGAAGATTTAAAAATGACAGTTACTTATCAAGCAGCCGATTTGTCATGGGTATTAATGAGATCAGCTCCACGCCAAGAACGTATTCCAGCATGTGATATGCAGCTCACCTTTGAAGCTAAGCGTACACCCTTCTGGACAGGTTTTAATGCCCAGGTAGCTGATAAATCTCCAACAAAGACAGTATCGGCATACACACCAATTATTGATGCAAAACCTACAGACTCTGCAACAGTTTACAGCGCCATGATAAGCTGCAGAGATTTGAGCCACACACTTGGTCAATAAAGTTCTGTTCAAACAATGGATCAACAACTGTATGCTATTGCCCAGCAAGTGAAGTGGAGCCACCCAAAGGAATTTTCAAATCACATTTTGCGACTTGGTGGTTTCCATAGTATGTGTAGCTTCATTTCAGCAGTAGGTAGACTGTGGGGAGATGGCGGGTTGAAGGCACTACTGGTTGACAGTGGAGTGTATGCAGAAGCTACAGTCGGGATGATGCTGGCAGGCAAGGAGTTTCATCGTTCCATCAGAGGTCTCACACTTGCATTTGAAGCTATGATGCAGCTGTTTCTGGTGGAGTTACTTCGGTGGTGTTACACTGACGAAGGAACAGCTATCCCTTCCACAGTTTGGCGTCATATGGAAGCAGTCTTTCAGGCTGAAATGACTGATTCTAAATCATTACTTCATAATTCAAGAAAAGAGCTCAACTTGTGCATTGAAAAAAACCTTATTCCAGTCATTGACAAGTTTCAAGAGTGGGGATGCACTAGATCACCAACATTTCAGTACTGGTTCGACTTCACCAAAGCTATCCAGGTCCTGCTTCGAAACATTAGAGCCGAGAGAGAAGGAAATTGGACACTACATTTGGCATCTTCCCTTGATATGCTGCCATATTACTTTGCAACAAACCATCATAACTACGCCCGCTGGATGACTGTCTATCTCACTGACATGACTCAGTTGCCCCCAGATGTTGAAGAGGACTTCCGCTCTGGGCAGTTTGCAGTTCGTCGCACATCAGGTTTTTCTTTCATATCATTTATTATCAAACAATTGCAGTATAGTTCAAGACTATCTACAAACATTGCTATATTTATTTTTAACTATATTTTGTAAGGTACCTTAGAATCCTCACACCACAAATTTATTTGTGCAATTTTAAACAAGCTTCTATCTTTAGTTTGTTTGTGTGTTAGTATATTTTTTACAAAAAAATAAAACCTAATTTTATTTTAATATTCGGCACTTCTATGCCATTAATCATGATATTTTACCTTGTTAGATTCACCATAATATACAGAATCGATCGGGATTAGTGATCATATATTCCGGAACTTTAAATATATTAAAACCGTATGGCAATATATTTGAGCCAACCTTTTCTTATCATTGTTAGAAAAGTTTTTTTCGCCGAAACATTATTTTTCTTTTAGAAACAATTCTTTATTAGCTGTTATGCCTTAATTTACTTCTGCAAGAGCTGCAATCGTTCCATCAGTACACTTTATTTTTAGTAACCTTAAGTCACTTATATGACATCTGCGAACAGTGCTCATTAATTTTAT
Organism: Flabesymbios commensalis; assembly: GCA_964017125.1. NCBI lineage: Eukaryota > Metazoa > Annelida > Polychaeta > Terebellida > Flabelligeridae > Flabesymbios > Flabesymbios commensalis. The sequence goes on from OZ024913.1 coordinate 13,476,008, forward strand.
TCAATTCTCATCTTCTTCCGCAGGTTATTTCAATGGTATTTGGAGTGACATGGCTGTAGAATCGACAATAATCAGAGATGCTAAAGGAACTGGTGGAGTGGTTGGCCTCACCAGAAAGGAACCTGCTCTTGTACGCTGGATGCTAACTCGCCATCACTTGGCTGAATACAGCTCAGCATTACATGAACGAAGCGGCCGCAACAGAGGCTCTGACTCATGCCATGAACAACTCAATCCAGCAGCTATGATACAAGATGAACAACATGCTGTAGCCTTATTGCAGCATGTTGATAAGAACATGATCAATCCCTTCAGACCTGATGACCACCCTGAAAATGTGTTGGTGAACATTTCCACAGGAATGCTTGCCACAGCTGAAGTACAGACATCACTTCTAACAGTACTTGATGCAAGCAAAGAACAATCGAAACATTTCATGAAAGCTACTCTTACATCGGAAGGTTGCAAAAGTCTACACTGCCCCCTAAAGAAAACTAAGTTGACAACTTTTACTAATATGGTCAAGGCTACAAATGTTCGCATTCAAGGGAAACCGAGGGAACTCAATATAAATGCCGAAATGGTGTTTCGACGTGCCTTGAAAGTGGCCCAAGTTCGCCATGATGTAACAATGAAATCTGTTTTGAGCCAGCCTGTGACATCCATCCCCACATCATTATTTAATGAAGATGGTACCTTCAGGAAAACTACCAAATCTGACCTCATACATGAACTAGAAAGCAAGGTTGAATCTCTTCATCTAGATAACACACCTATCATCTATGACCATCATGTATATATCCGGGACGGGATGGCAGAGCTGCAATCCATGGGTGGTCACCATCACACTTTTGAAGATTTAGCAAAGTCCTACCTGACAAAGTTACTTCAGACACTTGAGCGATCTGTAACTGTAGTTGATGTATTTGATCGATATGATTTAGAAAATTCCATTAAAGGACAGGAGCGATTGCGACGACAGATGGTCACAGGAGCTACAAAACAATATCAAGTATCAGACAACAATCCAATCCCCCCATGGCAAAAATTTATGGCAGTGTCATCCAATAAGTTGGCACTTACCAGGTACTTGACCAGCTACATTATCAAAAAAGCACCAACAGCACATAATCTTTTTGATAACAGAGAAATAATCATTGCTGGTGGAACCATAGACCCAACTGCAACTCTGCGTTTAACGAGAGGACACTGTGATGAAGTTAAAGACCTCTTCTCTGTGCAAGAAGAAGCCGATACCAGGATTTTACTTCAAGCTGTGCATGCTGACCAACATTACAGAATGTCACAGACCTTTGGGGAGATAACAATTAAGTCACACAGATGTCCTGATTTTGGCTGTTCATTTCTTTCCTAAACTCTCACATACAGAAAGAATGTGGCTAGAAATGGGAAACATCAGTTCAACTCTAGATAAGCGTCGTGTAATCCCAGTGCATGCTATCTGTGCAAATTTGAATCCTGCCATACCACAAATTCTTCTTGCGTTGCATGCACTGACCGGGACCGACACAACATCATCATTCTTTGGAATAGGCAAATCAAAGGTTTTCAAGTGTGCTGAGAGGCTAGCAAAAGAAGACAGCCTACCCCGCCTTGATCAAATAGCTACAGCAGATGAGGCAACATCTTTGATGGTGGCACGACAGTTTGTGGTGAGGTTATATGACCCAAATAACAAACACAAAGAAGCTGACAAGTCCCTCAACAGTTTGAGAGCAGCCCTGTCTTGCAATAAAGAAGTACAGCTACAAAGGTTACCTCCTTCTGGTAAGTTATTATACGATGACGTGTGATGAAATAAATATAATACCGTAGCTAATAACGTATGTAAATTGCATTCTTATGTATTATCTTTTGATATTATAAGCTGATAAGTATCGGTACTTAACATAACTTAGTCAATATATCAATGTATTTTTCGAGATGCAAGAATAAATTGTCCTGTGATATGTTTATATGTTTATCTTTACCTCCGCCGAAGCAAGTTATGTTATTGTTTGTTTGTTTGTTTGTTTGTTTGTTTGTTTGTTTGTTTGTTTGTTTGTTTGTTTGTTTGTTTGTTTGTTTGTTTGTTTGTTTGTTTGTTTGTTTGTTTGTTTGTTTGTTTGTTTGTTTGTTTGTTTGTTTGTTTGTTTGTTTGTTTGTTTGTTTGTTTGTTTGTTTGTTTGTTTGTTTGTTTGTTTGTTTGTTTGTTTGTTTGTTTGTTTGTTTGTTTGTTTGTTTGCTTGTTTGCTTGTTTGCTTGTTTGTCTGTCCGTTGGTCACATCCGGAACGCGCAGCGGTAGCTTGCAGTTTGTGACTGACTGTCCATTTATTAGGTTAGTGGTTCGTCCATGTACATGCATCAACATGATCAATGGTGTGTGTGGTTATCTATGTTATATTTATTTCAGAAACAAGCTTTTTACAGCATGTCAGACGGGCAACCCTGCAGACAAAAATATGGATGACATCTGATGTTCCAAATCCACCAACCCCAGCACCAGTGGGCAATGGTTGGGAGCTACATGATGGTAATATAATGTCAGTCCTATTTGATGGTCCTACAACTGCAGAGATGCTGGATGGTCTCATCTGTGCGTGCCGTGGTCGTCAGTGTGACACTAGATGTAGCTGTTTAAAGAATAATTTGCCATGTACTGAACAATGCATTTGCGGTGGTGGTGAAAACTGTAAGAATGAAAATGCCTCAAGTAGCAACCAATCTGAATAAACTATTACTTGTTTTGCTCTTAATGAGGTGTGAATATTTATAAGAGAAACGGATAATTGAGGTACATGTGAACATTTTACCATAAGTTGTGTTGCTTTATAGCATTAATTATGGCCTCTGGGTTTATTATTATAAGTATACCTATGTGAAATGATTAATGAATAACTCCTAATACTGCATTCGTTCAGATATTGCGGGTGTCATGGTCGTCGCTAGCAGTCTTTCGACTAATATGCTTCATTTTCAGATAACAATGAACGTGGTTATGCAATTTAATCTAATGTATTATGGCGTTTGCATATGCATGTACATTTATGCTGAATACAAGGAGTATGTAACGTTAGTATATTATTTAGCATTACATTATGTAAGCTTATCATAATTTATTGAATGACCAATCTTTTAAACTGACGGTAAAGTACATCTATTATTCTCGTGTGTGTGACAATACTCATTTAATTTTCAGCCTTAATTTTCAACTGACTGTATGTATAGTGTTGTCTGAGAAAACATCAAAATATAATGAATAATTATATGTAAGTGTAAAAATGTAGTTAGGTTTTCCTTTCCTGTAAATTAATATAATCCCCAGAGTTGGAGAATAAGTGTTGATAAAGTAATATGCAACATCAATTAAATTGAAAAAATGTGTATATTTATTATAATTTGTTTTACTTTTATGCAAATTAAGCATATGCTGGTGAGCTCATTTGCATATTTCAATTTATACATATATGCCCCAATACATATCATTCAATTTAATACCTTGTTTGTATTTCTACGCCAAGTAGTTTGCAAGTAATAAGCAAAACTTTTTAAAAGTTGTAATATATATCATGAATATAGCATGTTCTTTATTAAGATATAATGTATGCATTTATGCAAATAAGGCATATGGTAATTGTATAATTTGCATATTGTACCATATTGCATTACACAATATGAAATTACCTTCAATTTGACACTTTGTTTGTGTTTTTATGTTGAGTAGATGAAAAGTAACATAGAAAACATTATCGTTTTTTATAAGACCATAATGCGTAAGAATGTGGTTGCCATGGTAACACTTTAAGTGATAAGGAAATTTAAAAAAACGTTTAAATTATGTTTTTTGTGCAAAATGCATAAAATTGTGTTATATAATGCCATTAAAATTAATTGCTGTGGAGTTATAATACAAATGTTATGAATTCCTTTGACTACAAGTAATTCACATGGGGCAAACTGATCAGTAATTAGGTTTAAGAGGGTTTTGGAAGGGTTTGTTTACACCCCCGTTGCCATGGTAACCCCCGGGATGTACAAATGCCAACAGGGCAAAAACTTACCCCTAGGGTCTACTCTTTCATTTGAGATATGTTTCAGCCTGATGCCAGGAGGGCTAATTAAACTCAAAAAATTAGGGTCCTGGCCGCTCCCCTAATAGGTATTGAAATGAAGCGGAAAAAGCTAAACTGAGACATTTTAATGATTTCAAATTGAAAAAACCTTTGGTCTTTTGGTTTATATGAAAATATGTCAGCGTTTTAGAGGGTTATTAAACCCCCTTGTTTTTTTACTACATTTTTAACCTTGTCGTTGCGCCCAGATGTTGCCATCCAGTGGCTGTTTCTCGTTCTGGCAAAGAACATTAACATGTGTGCATTTTCACAGATGTCCAGTTTGGATCACGCTAAAGATGAAGCGATCACGAGGTCTTCACTATGCCGCTGTTATATTGCTGGCTGGTTCTGTGCTATGTTTGCTGAACACAGAATTTACACACATTTATAAATTAAAGTTATTTCACAAGACTCCATCACTAGCATTACAGAAGACGGAAAACAAAAGTCGAGGTGAAGCAAATTATCAACCGAGTTACGCGATGAATATGTCATTGGAAGAAGCGAACAGCACTCGCGACACAGAGGTATATTATTACACTCAGTTCCCGTATTGTGGATAGTATAACTAGAAGAGTCTAGTTTTTTGTAAACAAAAAAATGGAGATGTCTCCCCTTCAGCAGCATAAGCATAAAGGTTCATAGGTAATAGATGTAGTGACAATGGCTTGTGTAATTAATGTTATTAAATGGCTCCTGTGGATACCAGAGACTGTGTATTTTGATGTGGTGGAACCCGTTTTTATATCTACAGTAGCTAAATCGTCTTTATGCTTAATCAGTTGAGCGACAGTTTTAATATCTTCACACCCTACGATGTGCGAAACACAATGTAGCCTGTCAACACTCGACAAACACAAGACGTTGACCCAATGCTGGTCCAATTCTGGTTCACCGTCTGCGACGCTGGCCCATCATCAAACCTGCGTGTCTGGCAGTGCATACTGCTGGCGGCAAGTATAAGCCGACACCAACCCAATGTCTTTTAAATTTATCCATTCAGCCCTAGTCAGTACTTCATGCTCGCGGTACGATGCTTTGAACCAAAGCTGGGTTAATGTTGGCCCGTCGTCTGTGACGCTGGCCCACATTCAGCGACGCGCCGAACACGACATCATTGGGTCTACGTCTCATGCTAGACAAAAAGCGCTGAACAGAAATGAATGGAAACATAGACACACAGACTGAGCCAGACGGAGCGGAGAGGTAAACCAGCATGTCTCCCCCTTTGTGTACAGAGGGGGAGACATAACTCAAAAAGTCTAGTTTTTTGTAAAAAAAACTGGATTTGTCTCCCCTCCGGCAGCGTAACCATAGAGGTTGATACCTATTAGATGTTGTGTCAATGGCTTTTGTAATTAATGTTACTAAATGGCTCCTCTGGACAGTAGACAGGTAGAGATTATGTATTTTTATGTGTTGGAACCCGTTTAGTCCAGGCTGTTAGGGTCAAAATAGGGCGAGTGTGTGCACTTTTGGAAGAAATTACCATTTTTTACCCAGATGATCAGTAACATGTACTCTTTCGATCCAGATATAGCGCAATCAATTCTGACAAGATTAACACCTAATTAACCTCTAATTAGTATCCTCAATTAGCAAAACCACGGAAAAATCCGGAAAAATAATATCTCAAGAATTGCTAAATCGATTTTAATGATCTTGAGTTGTTCTATTTATTTAACGTATAGCCTACACGATAAAAATATTCATGAGATGATTAGTGGTCAAGGTCACGTGATGCAGCTAAGTCAAGGTTAGATGTGAGCTAAAATTAAATTTCTGAACAAAAAAGCGAATATTAAATGTTTCAAAGAACATATAATTATTTCACAATAAAAAACGTGATACACCAATATAACAGCTTTAATTTGACGGCATAATGGAGTCTGTATCTCCAAAATCGAGATCATTGTGGTCTGGAATAGTGATCTACTCATGGGTTGACTATACCATAGATGCGTCGTGTATGGATCGTCATCAGAGGAATAATCCATTCGATTTCAATAGGTTTTTTTTTAAACATTTTTAATGATTTTCCACATGTTATGCACTATTTCATATAGCATAAAGGTCAATGTTAAGCAAACTTCAAGGTCAAAATGCAAGTGAAAATAGGAATAGATTTGAGACCAGATGATTTCCTTTTCGTCGTGCTTCCTTCTGACACACGAAAATAATCACATACTTTTAAATCTAACATTTGTCAAACATAATCAATGATGCATAAATTTTTTATCGGAAAGCATTAACCTGCTGGAACCTCTGACTTCGACGTTATTTCCTTTGTCTTGGACGAGGGTGGTGGGGCAGCAGAACGTTCATACCATGCGCCCATAGAGGGAAACTTGTGCAAAATAAGCCACGGTAATAATCGGAACACACACCTCCAACAACACTAGCCTGAAATAGTCAAGACTGATTTTAAATTCGTAGGTTTTGATTTGTTAGTCTCACTTTGATTAAGTGTGAGAGCTCCCTCACATAGGCCTATCGAGATTTAGATCTCTGGATCCACAGCATGTACAAGGAACCATAGAGGTGCCAAGTCAGCAAGAGAGAATTCCCACTTGCGAATGAAGAAAGGTTATAGTATTTGTCATGCCAGTGTCATGGTTACATAAACTGAATATCACACTACGGCCACACACAATAAGTTTGGACAAACTCCACAACCACACAGTGTGGAGTTTGGACGTGAGGAGCTGAAATATCTAAGAAACGGGCGGTCATGAGATGTGGTGCTCATATTACAAAGAATCATTCCAACTAATTTTCAATTTGTTCATATCAGTGTATGAACTCACCTTTTCTGAAGACCGTCATTCAGCTATTGCTAACTACACACTCTGGACTGCTTGGGGATAGGTGTTCAGCCTGATACATTTTCTATACACCCATGCTAGATGGATTGGACCAAGGACCGAGCACATTCAAAAGTAGCCTTATGGGTAGTTCTCTTTGCTCTATGAATGCTTCACACAGTGATGACACGGAAATAAACAAAGACACTCCGGATAAGATTATTTTGCATTCTTGAACAAAGAGACAACTAATTCTTCAATGATTTTGGTGTCAACAATGGACACTGAGCCAAGCGCTACATACTGGACTGCAGAGGGATGTGGTGGGGGTGAAATGAGATGAACATTTCCATTATGCTGACATTTTACCTACCGTTTCATGAAAGAGGTGTTGTCATATCCCATATAATAACATGGAATGTGGAGGGAACACGCATCATGGGAAATAACATATTTTAACATATGTCAAGTAATGCAATGTAGCGGAAAGTCGTGTCCACTCCAAGCGTTACATGCACACTGTCAGAGTTGACCACTGTTTATTTTTCATAAGTAGAAAAAAATGATGGTTTACTTACGCTGAAATGTGTCCCAGTCTCTAAGAAGATTGTATTTTTACGGGTTAGCTCGGCCCGCACACCCATGGTTATAACCTCGGCACTTCACTCGGTACCTCTAACAACACCATCATACTTTATAGAAGAGAGTTTTTGCTCAACATCAAGAGAATGAATGTGATTGGTACATATTCATCGGGATTATATACATGTATTTATTGTATGTTGGTGTTGCGTGAACCATTCCAGCCCCATAATTCAACATAGCATCGACTCGTTGAGGAATGTCTTGAGATGATCACATGCACCATCATCCAAACTTGCAAGCAAGATGGATTTATGTTCATCTCATGTCAATCTTGGAAAGGTTTGTATGTATTTTCATACTTGAAAAGTTTATCGGCAGAGCTTTCATGTAAATGAAATGCATTAATGTACATCTTTTATATCAGCTGTAGCTCATTGTTTGGAAGGCAAATTGTATCACACCTTTTGGGGATTGGATGAGAGGTGGAAGCTGTTGAACATATCAACGAGTATTTTAACATTGGCTGTGTAGTTTCTCTGAATGGTTTGTTGGATTAACATCAGAGCTCATTAACATGTTAAATGTTTGAATATGTTTTTTACACTCATCCGCCGCAATACAGACGTTTTCTCTTCACCCTGCTATATCAGTATGCACAGTAAGGACACATTCTTCACCAAGGCTGCTTAGAACACAAGTATCCTTCAAGCTTACTTTGTTCGTGTGGATCAGTTATTTTTAGTGACACTTTGAGATTTAAATCAGTAACAACTGTCCTTGTAGGTTTGGATCAGAAAGCAATATTATAAACCGTGAATCACTGAGCATAATGACAATTATCAAGAATGAAACACAAAGACTCAATTTGAAAACTGTGCACATTTGAGTACATTTCCAGATGGTGCTGTTACCCAGAGCCTGTAGTAGTTGTCATATTTGCTTTTCAGCAGTGTATAAATTTGCACACTATCAACCCAAGCTAAAGGTCCGAGTAGGGAAATGTTACTTGCCTGAGCATGTTGAATAACCGAGCAATATTTTGCATCATCGATTGTATCGTTAAATTGACAAGCTCACCCCGTGGGCTATTTTGCCATTTATGTATACCCTACAAGTGTCGAATCTATTTTTTATTGCTTAGATTTTTTCCAGATTTTGCCAATTATAGATACTAATTACATGTTAATTAGGCGTTAATCGTGTCAGATTTGCCTGCTCTATATCAGGATCGAAAGAGTACATGTTACTGATTATCTGGGCGAAAAATTGTAATTTCTTCCAAAAGTGCACAGAGAAACCCCTAACAATCTGGACTAGTTTCTTATATCTACAGCATTTCCCCCCTGCAAGGTTCACTACTCCTGAGGCCTCGGTGTGTCACGACTTGCTGCCGGGAAGATGATCTACAGTAACTAAATCGTCTTTACGCTAAATCAGTTTGGCAACAGTTTTAATATCTCCACACCCGTGATGTGCAAAACACAAATGTGGCCTGTCAACAATCCCAACAGACACGAGACGTTGACCCAATGCTGGTCTAATTCTGGCCCACTGTCTGCGACGCTGGCCCAGCATAAAACCAGCACTGGTTCAATGTCTCGTGCTCGCTGGGCTGCGGGTGTGGCAGTGGAAGTCGAGACCGACCCAATGTCTGTTAAATGCTGGGCCAGCGTCGCCAGTGCTGGCTAATATCCATTCAACCGTAGTCAGTAGGCCTACTTCATGCTGGCTGTAATACTGGCACGATGCTTTGAACAAAAGCTGGGTTAATGTTGGCCCGCCGTTTGTGATGGCCCATATTCAGCGTGGCGTCAAACACGACACGGTAACCCAATACTGGGCTAATGTTGGCTCAGCATCGTAGACGGTGGGCCAACAATAGCCCGGCATTAGGGCAACGTCTCGTGTTTGACCGCCTGCATGATAGACGGAGAGAACGCACAGACACAAAACTGACAGACAACAAGTAACAAGTAACAAGTAGTTTATTCTGTAGAAGACAAGACAGAGTTGCCAGGAAATGAAATGAAATGAATCGGGCTTTAGGCCACCTTTGTGCACATATAGGCTAAACTGGGCCAGGAGAACCTCCTGAGGATGGTGAGATGATTGAGATGACACTGTCCTCTAGACACAGGATTCGAAATTCGAGCCCTGGTGGTCTGAGGCCGAGCAGGCTACCGCTCGGTCACGGAGGCTCCCCACAATACTAACTTTCACACGTGGATAGGGAAGAAACAATTTTGTTTCTTTCAAACCGCCGAGACCGGGAACCGAACCCCGGTGTGAAAGGCAGCGGTGCTAACCACTACCCTAGGGCCCCCGTCCAGAGAGTTGCCAGGAAGGCACATGACATAGTATATACAATATTCACATTTTGCAATATTAAAATTAACATATTATTATTTTCACAAACATAGCCAGCTTTTTAAGGTTTTCGCCCTTAGTCTGTTTAAAAGGTTCATGTAGGTAAAAGGTTGAAGGTATTACGTAATATTTTGAATTGATAAAATGTTTACGTTCTTCTTTAAAATTAGGACGACAAAGTAAATAATGAAATTCATCACCAATATCTGTTTCACAAAATTGGCATATAGGCATATCACGAAGGACTTGTGACCGTAGACCGGCTTCTATGGGTAAGCGATGATTTCGACATCTAAATTTTGTGAAATATTCCCTGAGTAGGTCTGGTAATTCATTTAAATAACTTTCAAAGCCAAACGATGTTTTAATAATACGATAAACTGTACATTTTCCTCTTGTGATATAATTTCGTGTCATTTTGAATAAACTGATCTTTTAATCTTATCTTCACTGAATGTTTGAATACTTTGATAGAACGAGGCAATGATTGATTCAACCATAATCCAGAAAATCCGCAATTGTTCAGAGTTTTTTTAACAGTTTCCACCCATTCAGACTTAAATATATTTTTTCATCTAATGTATATAATGAAGAGTACCTCGTATTAGAGATCTTGTGTTTTTCACCAGAGCATAATCTTGCCCGAAATGTTAGCATACGTGATTTAATATCAACATCTAAGGGAATTGCATCCAATTCTCCATAAACCATCATAGAGGAAGTTAACTTATTTACAGATAACACATATTTAAAAAATCTAAGCTGGAGTCTCTCAAGTATATCACATTTTTCGCTGCCCCATACTTCAGCTCCGTACAACACTACCGGTTTGACAAGTACATTAAAAAGTTTTAACATTATATCCATCGGGAGAGATAGATTTCTGGATTTTTTAAGTAGAACAAACATAGCTCTGCATCCTTTCTGATATAAATGTGATTTTGCTATTTTAAATTTGGCATTGTAGTTGAAGACTAATCCTAAGTAGTTATACTCCTCTATAGTATCAAGTATAAATTCTCCGAAATTAAAAATATGGTGTCTTCTTAATTTTCCTCTGGAAAAAAAAAGAATTTTGGTTTTATTTACATTTATGTGCAGGTCGAAAGTATCACAATATTTTTTTCATTTCATCCAATGATGCTTGTACGTCATAAGGATTTTCAGCAAGTATTACTGTATCATCAGCGTACAAAAGTATATACAATTTAAAAAATGTTACAATTTCTTCATGAAGATGCTCTTTTTGTAAGTTGTCTATGTCTTTTAATCCGCTGCATTTTTGAGATATGAACGACTTTAGGGCGTCTAGATATATGGAGAACAGAAGCAGAGACAAATTCCCCCCTGTCGTACACCGATGTTACAGGTGAAAAAATCTGACTGTTTCTCTGCTGTTAATGCTACGCTAGATTTGGCTTTTTCATACATGTTTTTTATGATATCAAATAATTTTCCAGGCATCCCAGAGGCTAGCATCTTTGACCACAACGTTGATCTATTTATAGTGTCAAATGCTTTTTATAATCGACGAAACAACAGTACAATCGCTTACGCTTACTGAGATACAGATCAGCTAGTGATTTCAGAACAAATAGGTGATCAATAGTTGAGAAATACGATTTAAAAGCTGCTTGTTCTGCTTCTACAATATTGTTATTTTCAATAAAAATGGTTAATCTTTTATTTAAGCAGCTTGTGAAAAGTTTACTAAAACAACTCAGCAGAGAAATCCCCTTGTAGTTTTTGGGATCATTAGGGTCACCTTTGTTTTTGTAAATAGGCCGAATTACGCTTTGACACCAATCGTCAGGCATGTGTCCTGATTCTAAGATCAAGTTAAATATTCTGGTGTAGCAATTAAGGAGCAAATTTGTGGCGTGAATGTTTCAGACATTTGTTTATTATTTGATCCGATCCTCCTGATTTATTGTTTTTTCAGTTTTGATATAGCTTGCACGATTTTCTGGGGTGTGAAAGGTCTGATTCGTATTTCATTAAGAGGTATGTTATTGTGCTCACCATTCGTTTCACATGCATCGTCACTTTCATTCCCAGCAGCGAATTTTTCAAAATGCTCTTTTAATATATCTAAAGAGATGTTATGATGAGTTTCTCATGTTTTTCCCTCTTTAATTATTTTCCAATACTCTTTGGGATTTTCAGACTGCAGTATGCGTAATTTGTGAATTAATTTTTGTTTATATTTTGAATAAGCTTTATGCACTATTTTTTATATTTTGTGCTGGATTTTCTTGCGAAATTTAGGTTTTCCAAACTTTGTTCTCGTCACAAAACTGATGGGACAAACAAATGAGCGGTGATAAGTAAAGCAATATATCTCCATCTCTATAGAGGGGAGACATGATTAGAGGGGGGGGGCGTTGGGACAATGGCTCCCTCCCCTCGGATTATTTTTCACAAGCAATTTAAAATAACCCTTCACCACTCCGAACTGCTGAGAATTACCTTGAATTAATTTATTATTATGTCAGCTTATGGACACCTTGAACGCCCCACCCCCACAGCATTTTACAAGGAGATATGACTAATTTTGTATATAAATGTGTTTATACGTGGTAAACCAAATAGCGAGACAGCTGTAGCCAGTGTACTCGTAACCATGTGAAACAAAATTACTGTTATACAAAAAAAAATGTAACTCCGACAAAACTTTAAAAATATCACTCGAATGATTTTAGAGTTCTGTAACAATATATGATTCAGAATAGTAAATGGTAAGTAATATATAGAGGATGCCAATATTGGCAACTGTACAAGTTACACCAGTAATGACTGAAGTACAGTTGATTAATTACTGACATTTAGTTTTAATCAGTGCTATGGAATGCAAACCAGGTTCAAACATATGCGAATATGTTGCATAACACACCAGCCAATATTAGTCAAATAACTTGTGCAATAGATATAATTTGCAGTGCTTACAAAATTTGACAGAGGCTCTTTGAATGTACATAAAGTCATATAGAGGCTATAAGTAAATAAACATTGGATATGTAGCACAAGAAATAAAGATTCAAATCCTGAGCAATCCATAATTTGATACTGATCTAAAACTATTGAAAGATCAACTGAATAAATGAGGTAAAGATAAAGGTATATTTCACGAAAGCTATCAGTTAATGAAATGCAATGAGTCTCTGAGTGGGCATATACGGAGCAAGAAAAGACAAATTCAAAAAGTCATGTGAGTTAGAACATTTAAAACTGAAAATTATTATATGTATTGGAAATTCAGCAGATGATTTTAAAAATGCTTCTCTAACACATGCAGCCATAGCATGTCTTGGACTGAATTCATTTTAAGGGAAACCATACACACTTGAATACAAATATTTTGACGGCACGTTAATGAACAATATCAAAGAGAGTATTAGTGATATCATAGGAAAAAAGTGATGATAATACAGCAGATTACATTATTAAACATATAATACCCGAAGTGATCAGGTGCACAGGTGTAAAGTTAAAAAATAGTTAAGATACGGGATGTGACAACTGAAGAATTCCTAAAGACTGTGAAGAAACAAATAATGTCTATATGTTTTTGTCAATAACAGTAACAACAGCAACAATATTACTACAACAGCTTATTAGAAAATTGATCGCCGCAGCTATTGGGAGCACCGCAGCGGCTTACTGGAGCACCATAGCAGCTGTTGAAAGCACTTCAGCGGCTATTGGGAGCACCCAACCAGCTTCTGGGAGCACCACAGCAGCTGTTGGGAGCACCGCAGCGTCTTATTGAAGCACATCAGCAGTTCATGAGAGCATCGCAGCAGCTGTTGGTAGCACCGCATCAGCTGTTGGAAGTGAAACAGCAGCTGCTTGGTTATATGCAAGGTTATATGCAGGTTATAAAACACCCCTCCCCCATACTTCATTCTATGAAACGCAGTGACGCAGGGGCGGATCTAGCTTTTCACTAGGGGGGGTGTTAAAATTTGAAAAAAATATATTTAACTGTAAGGCGGTTGAGGGGCCCGCCCCCAGAGAAATTTTTGATTTTCAAAGGCTTCCTTATGCAATCTAAGGCATATTGGGCACTGTTTCTCACTCAGTATATCACCATATCATAAGGAAACCCCTAAATGATGATGATCTTTATTCTGAGGGGGGGTTTAAAACCCCAACCTCCCTCCCCCTTGGATCCGCCACTGTGACGTCACTCGGTGAAAATAAGGTTATATAAGAACCCCCCCCCCCATACCTTATTGTATTAGCCAGCTCGGTGAAAACAAAAGAGGTCGAGGTCAATGAGTTTCACAGAATGAAACGCATGGTTAAAAATGTTTGAAAAATAGGAATACCTGGCAGTTCAACTCAACACTGGGTATTATCGCCGGTTATTCAGATTTTCAACCATGTTTAGCCATTTATTTCGTGTTTAGGTAGACCAGTTACCCGAATGGCAATCCAGACAACAGATCAGATTTCGACAAATGCCGTAGCACATTCACTTGCTAATTATTTCATTGTTCGTGTCTTGGATGTATTTTATGGATATGTCGCTTGAAAACCACAACAAAACAGATTGGGTGTAAATGGCCGTTAAAAGGACATTTATTTTTTTATATGAAATTTTACAAGAATGTAAAAACAATATCTTAAGATATTTAATATGAATAGGCATGCCTAGAATGCGAGCGGAAATTATTATGAACTAAAGTAGGGGGTCATGTAATGACATAGGCTATAACATAAGTATAAGGCAATGTAACGTGAGGATAACGTGTAAGCTAGACTACCTAACAAATGGCAGGCCCTGCCGCAGGGTGTTGAGTGATCCATATATTGTCGCAAGGCCCAGGCGGCCCACTTGCGTGCTAGCTAAAGTCTAAACCAAACAAACGAACAAGCATAGAGGCCTGCAACACCCGAGTTAGACTACACTAGGCCTACTATTTACAGAAATGTAGTGTTATCTACATCGTCATTGTTTAAAAAATTAAAAGCGGAAGCACATTTTTTAGATGTCGTCTAAATATATTGTTGAACTAGATTAAATAAACTGTCAGTGAGTTTGGTCTTACATAACTTCGTAAGGGATATGTTCTCGCAGGGAATTTTTCTACTCGCTAGGTGGTGTCACAGGAAGTGAGACATGGGCGATAATTAAGGACATATCCCATAGAAATTCGTCTCTACCTCTGTGCTGAACTTTGACCTCTACAATACTAATCAGAAAACAAGATTTCAGCGCCCATAGCCATGAACACAGACGACGAAATATTCGATCTAACACTGTGAAAATTCGATTTTTGTCTTCCCCCTGCTGACGCCCGTTGCTGTAAGAGCTCGCTCCCGCGAGCTGGGCCCCAGCTCGCGAGTCCGCTCGCTATAAAAATACAATATCTTATGATGCTTTATTGATAATGTAACCAGATTAAAATATGAAAATATTGTATATTAAAATGCTTGAGACAAAACCATATCTTCTGATGGTTTTCGATAAGGTAACCGAAAAAAACAAGTAGGAATATACTAACAACATCGGTAACATGAAGCATCTAAGAATAATAAGATATTGTTATATATTGTTATTTTAAAACACTTAAAATTATCCGAAAGATTTATTAAATATATACAACATTGTGTGAACTCAGGCGGTCAGTTGGCGGCCAGTAATAACGTGCTTTCTAATGGGAGAGTTCATATGCCTCGTTTGCAGCGCAAACAACGAGGCATATTCAATAGGATAAGGGCCAGTCTGCAGACGGATGTCCAACAGTGAACCAACCTTGCATGTTCACAATGGTCAGTAGTAATCTTTTATGTGCTTGATTTGACAATTAAAATAACAGTTGTAATTCCAGCAAATGCGAAACGTCGATCCAATGTTGTTTAATGCTGGGTCAGCGTCGCATACAGTAATGCAACATGCTGCCAACAGAGAGACAAGTCACTGTGTTGAATGGCAATACAGGCATGCGGGCCAAAATTCTTGTTGTAGAGGGTCATTGTGAAAAGAAATTTAACATTAATTTAATATGTTTTATAGCATAACTGCTGTTTTATGTTTACTGAAAAGTGACAAGTGTGGTAAAATTAACTGGTACAATGTTCTGATTGTACAATGTTCTGATTATAACCATACTACAAGCTACATCTGTTTGTTTAGTGATGTAGGTAAAAGTTATACAAAGCTCTTGGATATACAGCAGTTATTCCAACATTAATCAAGGTAATTTGAATGAGCATTTTTGACTCATCACCAAAAAATGAGTACTGGTCCATATTGTAGGAAATTGATTTAATGTTATTTTCTAAAAGAACTGCTTGCCCTTTCGGAAAAGATTTATTTTAGATTATACATGTCACAAGGTCGAATATCCACAGACATAAAACGGAACCTATTAAATGCTCAACTCTTGGTTAACCCCCCCCCCCCTCCCCACCACACCTCCCACCCCCGCCTTTAAATTTTCGGGGAGGAGGTAAAGAACATATACACGAATTTGTTCACGCATACTCCCTCACTAAAGTGTGATTTTGACTAGATAATCTGACTCTGGTAGGTTTCTAATGATTAATGTTTAGCTACTTGTATTGCTCAAAGTGAAAAAATCTATTTAAAAGTGTCCTTTTTTCACAAGGAATAACAAAGAAGAAGCACTAAAAGGCAGTGACGAGGCGTTAGTGGGCAATGTGAAGGTGTTAAATGACGACGAATAGGCGTTAAAGTTCGACTGGGTGTGTTAAAAGGTGGTGGAGAGACACTAAAGTGTGACGGGAAAGTGGTAAAGAGTGACGCAGATGCGTTAAAGAGAGATCGGGTGCATCAAAGGGTGACATACAAAACATTAAAGTGGATGCGGAGGCGTTGATTTTCTAGTAAAAATAAAATTAAAACAAGATATTACATCGGTTAAAATTTACGACTCAACATTCAAGATGACCTTTAATCATCAAAAATCATACTTCCGAAATTTTGATCTTGAAGTTTACTTTCTGATATTTAAAATGTCCTTTCAATCACCAAATGAATCACCACAAATGGAATATTCTATTCAAAATTACCTATTACACTTGCTGCTATTTGTATTTATTGAAAATGATATTTTTAGAAATTTGACTTTGAAATCGACCTTTTGACCTTGAATGTCACCTTGAATCACAAACATAATATCATAAATGGATTTTCCAGTCAAAATTATGTAATAAAGTCATGCTCCTAGTTTTATTTGGTAAAAATCATATTTTCGATTACTTGACTCTGAAATTGACCGTTTGACATTGAAGATGACATTAAATCAGGACAGTAATACAAATGGATATTTCAGTCAAAATTACACGAAAAAGAGACATTACACTTGTTCCTACGTTTATGATTTTGCTAACTGAAATCTTACAATTACATATGTCACCAAAAATATAAGTTGATATGTGTATATATAAAAAACACTAAAAAATTTATTTTAGTGTTAAAATATTGTTGAAATCGAATTCCTCGCCCCCCCCCCCCGTAAAAAAAACATAATTCAGACTCCCCGCAAAAAAACAACAACAACATAATTCAGACTCATAATTGACATTTTAAGATGATTTAGGCCCAAAATATGACAAAATGTGAAATCGGCGGCCATCTTGGGCACCATCTTTAATTTATTAAAATACGCATGGTTGATACTTGGGGACTTTTAGTATGTTGTAAGGGATCGTTTGTTATGAATTTGTTCAGGGACGAAACCTAGTACTCTTGGCCTACAAACGCTATATATAGCTCTTCGTGTTCTGTAACATATTTGAATCAATTAGTTATGCGAACCCACGCTAGTACAGTTCAGGCATCTATAATCTTATAAATCCACACACACAACTGCTGCTTATCTATAACAAAAGTTATCTGTTCATAATTTGCCATTTTGTCTTTATTTAGGATTTACCAAAAGAATGGATACAACCTAACGTTACAGAATACTACATACCTCCATATGTAAATGAAAGTTCCTTCACTCTTGTCATGCTTACAGCTAACCGTACTGAACTAATGCTGGCCAATGTGGAAAAATATTTGTCTATGAAGAGAGTGAAGAAAGTGGTTCTATTATGGGCGATAAAGACGTTGCCACCACCAACTCAACAACTACAGGAATTGCAAAACAGAGCAAATAAATCCGTGATTGTGAAAATACTACCCAAAAATAAAATACGGCTGCGTTTTCACTTGTATCCGGAGATTGACACATCGGGTAATATTCAATGAACATTTCAATTTAGATATGGAAATATTTCAATATTTGTTTTCAACCACGAGAGATCATTATTTGCTTACATTTCAGTTGTCTGACTTGGATAAATAAGCGATTTTACCGACTGTTTTACTATTATTCTGTAGCATTTCTGAGTGTTGATGATGACCTTCTACTCGGTGAAAATGACCTAAATCACGCATTCGACGTATGGAAGGTGAGATGATTATTATACATCACCCTGATATTGAAATGCTATGCTCCTATTTGGCATTTTTACAAATGGAAAAATATTATTTTTTAATAAGGCCTACCAACAAGTATGTGCAATAAACTTACATAAGTCTACATTCTTTCAAAGACCCTATTTCTGAGTTTCGGATGACCAATCGGGGTCAGCGTATGGTCTCCAGACTATGTCAACCCAGCAAACACGATACATCTACCAAATTTTGGATTAATGTTAGCCCACCGTCGTCGTCGATGTTGGCCCAACATTAACCCAACATTGGGTGGATGTCTCGTATTTGCTGGGTTGTGTTATAAAGCATAACGTGACTAACACGTAAGAGCAAGCCAAGACTTAAGATAAGTTACGATAAAAATGTGAATTAGGATTATACAACACTGAATAATCAGTGAGTGCAAATACACACACTGCGTTATTTGACAGGCTTTTGTCATGAGCAACACCATGGGATACTGTCATATTTTACATCACAACCTACCAATCCTCCTCTTCCTCCTCCTTCTCCTCCTCCTCCTCCTCCTATTTCTCCTCCACCTCCCCCTTCTTCTCCTCCTCCTCGTCTTCCTCCTCTTTCCTCCTCCTCCACCACCACTTCCTCCCCTCCTCCTCCTCCTCCTCCTCCTCCTCCTCCTCCTCCTCCTCCTCCTCCTCCTCCTCCTCCTCCTCCTCCTCCTCCTCTTCCCTCCTCCTTCTTCTCCTCCTCCTCCCATTCCTATTTCTCATCATCTTTCTCCTTTCAAATGTAAGGATTACAGTTTACACACTGGACGTTGTGGATCGCTTCAAGTTGGTAAAAAATAAATTATTTAATGTAACGCTCTAATAAAAATTTTGTGTTCTTATGAAAGCATGACATCATCAAACTAAACAGTTGCACTTAATTACGGTACAACAATATTTTTTATTTAAACTATACACTTTACCCAATTCATGATACCTACATTGATAACTTTTACAATCTTCTAAACCCTCATCTTTTTGTATTTTTCACTACAGGAGCATCCATCTTACATGGTGGGTTTCACTGCCAGACACTTTTCCTACTCACCACAAAAAGGATACCAATACAGGTACAACTGGTATAAATATTACAGTATTGTGTTAACCAATGTTGCTTTCCTGCACATACAGTATATACGTATGTTTGAAAAGCACCTGCCAGAAAGCGCGAGTGAGCTGATAGATAAACTGCAAAACTGTGAAGATATTGCTATGAATTTTTTGGTGGCCAGTTATTGCCAGTGTGTCTTTGCTGCGTATGTCAAGCACAGAGAGAAGCTGATACACTATGGTCTAAAGCGTGGGATTTCTGGAAAGCCTAACCACACACAAGAAAGAAACCTCTGCATAAAAACATTCGCGTCCTCTTTTCCAACATTGCCACAAAATTCCACTAGGATTTTCTAGGAAGAATATACTAGTATCAGTCATGCTGAAAGACAACAACGGAATGGGTGCATAAGCTCGTGGACGCACGGGGAAAAGAACGAGAGTAACAAATATATTGCTTACAGTTTTCTCCGTAGGGGGGACACAGGGATTACGATTATTTTGATAAATGCAGAGAAAACACGGGGAAATTTATTTGTTGAGAGTAATTTTTCAGAAAATTACCTGACTGAGAATGTTATCGCAGGGCAGCGATATGTGGATAATGTTTTAATTTTGTTTATAATTTTGTGGTTTTGTTTCAGTTAATTTTGTATCATCCGGTTTATTAATTATTTATATTGTGTATTTTGTGGTTAAATAAACAGGTATTCTTCTTCTTATGTCCAGCTTACTATGATACGAGAAAACTTTATATAAAAACATTTTATTTCAGAAACCAAGTATTTTTAATTAAGTCGTGTTATTCTAATCAGATCAAAATAAAGCACCAGGGAATATGCATTGGGCCCTGCAGTTACGAAATGCAATGTTTAAAGGTAGGCCTACCCACATTGCTAATATCAGTTTTTAGCATGTAAGGTAAAAGACACGTGTCACTCATTACCAATAGTTAGCAGCTCCTAAAACGTGACTCGGTGCTTAATAAAAATTATACAGCACTTTATTTCTACATGGTGTAAACAAATTTGTTAGCATAAAACATCGCAAGCCCAGCCCATACATTTAGCCTGACATCCAATAGAATGATCATGCATCATACTAATCAGAGCTACATGATCAATTCGCTAAGTTTAATATAAATAAATAATATAAACTTATATGGGATGATGGGCCTACGTCGGGGGCTCCATTATGGGGTCACAATGGCCGACGAGGGACTCCGCCCAATCTCACCATTTAAACTCAAACTACCTCCTCCTCCGTCGAGTCGACGGTTCCAAACAAATCAGAAAACTCTCTCCTCTCTTATCATGTTTATTCGATTAACATACGGCAACAGCAAAGCACAACCTTCCGCGCACGGCACGTCTCAATTGACTTAGCGAGAGCGAGCTACGGCACGTCCGTAGTCGCCGAGTGTAACGCCTGAAGTGCGGGAAAAATACCAAGGCCGCACACATTGCAATTTGTGCACCCGTCACCAAGGTACGGAAACGAGGCGGTCATCCCCAACCCCCCGCGTCCAGGAAGCTGGGGATAACCGCCACATTAACTGAACGACGTCAGGATCCTACATTACCCCCGGGTGAGTGATAACGTAGTACCAAACTGACGTGTAGGAGACTGCTTCGTGCAAGTAGCGGGGTTGTAAAATATGTAACCTCTTATAACTAAGCATAGTTTAAAAAAAAAAAAAAAATATAGCGAGTGTGGTTACAGCGTGGGTGGTTAAAAGCGCAGCATTATACGTGAATTGTCCCATCCTCTTAACACCAACTGTCCTTCATGTATGATTCATTTGCTGCAAGCTGCGATCAACCCATTCATTTAATTAACACAATTTCTATTTGTAATTTAGCAATGAACTTGCTAAAAAAAAATGTCTTTACATTTATATATCTGTACACAATGCTGCCAGGCCTGGCATATTCATTTACAATTTAACAACATTGTTATTACGAGGTATGCGGTTGGGCCCGCCATAGATGTCGTTAGGCGCAACTATGGCGTGAACCATCTGCACGAATCGGGCAGGAGTCTGGATTATTCGTCCGACTCTAGTTTTTTGCACTGTTTGGTCCGTCGAAATTTTTTCGCGATTAGCTATATTCGCATGTTTGCTTTTTGTCGAGTCGATTGCGGCGTCAGCAGCACCCGGGGTTTTACCCCGTAGATGTAAAGGTATGCGGGAATACGTTCGTAAACCACCGCCGTTCCCGTTAGCGCGGGACACGGCGGGGGCTCGCGAATGCGGCGCTACATAAGTATTGTCTCTGTTAGACAAGTTGACTTTAACATCTATTTGCTTTGGGACTGTGGCCGATTTTTTACTGCTTCTGACTGCCGTCAACTTTTTTGTGTTGACTCTCGTCCCGTTGGACGTCGGAGTGTCCGCACTACCAGGTCTAGGTGGACCCTGTGGATTCTTACTAGATGTCCTGGTAGCCGTCGACTCTCGTGGTTTGCTTGGCGTATTACGCTGTACTGTCGTACCTGTCGTAGGCTCGCACTCCATATGTGCGGGTTTAACGCGATCTAAAGAGACCGTCTCAACCTTGCCTTTAACTAGGATTTTCATTACTCTGCCACTCCTCGCGACGACCTTATATGGTCCGTCGTAAGGGGCGGTCAGAGGCGGTGCAATTGCGATTCGGCGCAAGAATACATGAGTACATGTAGCTATTTTTTTGAATTGGAAAATGTTGTGTTGTTGTGTGTCACGTGGCGGACATAGACGGAGACGCGACATGGCCACGCGTAGCTTGTCTGAATAATTCTCCAAATCAGTGTTGGCGTCGACGGTGTACTGTTTAGTAAACTCTCCTGGGAGTCTAAGGGTTGTCCCGTAAATCATCTTGGCAGCTGACCTGCCTAGTCTCTCTTTCACGGCTGAACGAACTCCTAAAAGTACAGCAGGTAACGTGATAGTCCACGGGTTCAGTGACTCGTGCGTCATAATGGCGGCTTTCAATTGACGGTGGAAACGTTCGACCATGCCATTCGACTGAGGGTGATAACTCGTGGTACGATTCCGAATAATCCCGAATTGATTACACAAACTATCCCACAATTTGGACTCGAATTGAGCGCCCCTATCAGTGGTGATAGTGGCTGGGGTACCATAACGTGCTATCCACCCGCTGAAGAAGGCATCGGCGACCGTTTCGGCTCTAATATCTACCATAGGTATAGCTTCGGGCTAACGTGTAAAACGGTCGACACAAATCAGTAGATATCTAAAACCATCGGTATAAGGTAAAGGTCCGACTATGTCTACGTGGACATGATCGAATCGCTCGGTAGGTTCATTGAACTTTCCGAAAACTGGAGTGTTGTGACGTGAAACTTTAACTGAACGACGTCAGGATCCTACATTACCCCCGGGTGAGTGATAACGTAGTACCAAACTGACGTGTAGGAGACTGCTTCGTGCAAGTAGCGGGGTTGTAAAATATGTAACCTCTTATAACTAAGCATAGTTTAAGAAAAAAAAAAATATATAGCGAGTGTGGTTACAGCGTGGGTGGTTAAAAGCGCAGCATTATACGTGAATTGTCCCATCCTCTTAACACCAACTGTCCTTCATGTATGATTCATTTGCTGCAAGCTGCGATCAACCCATTCATTTAATTAACACAATTTCTATTAGTAATTTAGCAATGAACTTGCTAAAAAAAAATGTCTTTACATTTATATATCTGTACACAATGCTGCCAGGCCTGGCATATTCATTTACAATTTAACAACATTGTTATTACGAGGTATGCGGTTGGGCCCGCCATAGATGTCGTTAGGCGCAACTATGGCGTGAACCATCTGCACAAATCGGGCAGGAGTCTGGATTATTCGTCCGACTCTAGTTTTTCGCACTGTTTGGTCCGTCGAAATTTTTTCGCGATTAGCTATATTCGCATGTTTGCTTTTTGTCGAGTCGATTGCGGCGTCAGCAGCACCCGGGGTTTTACCCCGTAGATGTAAAGGTATGCGGGAATACGTTCGTAAACCACCGCTGTTCCCGTTAGCGCGGGACACGGCGGGGGCTCGCGAATGCGGCGCTACATAAGTATTGTCTCTGTTAGACAAGTTGACTTTAACATCTATTTGCTTTGGGACTGTGGCCGATTTTTTACTGCTTCTGACTGCCGTCAACTTTTTTGTGTTGACTCTCGTCCCGTTGGACGTCGGATTGTCCGCACTACCAGGTCTAGGTGGACCCTGTGGATTCTTACTAGATGTCCTGGTAGCCGTCGACTCTCGTGGTTTGCTTGGCGTATTACGCTGTACTGTCGTACCTGTCGTAGGCTCGCACTCCATATGTGCGGGTTTAACACGATCTAAAGAGACCGTCTCAACCTTGCCTTTAACTAGGATTTTCATTACTCTGCCACTCCTCGCGACGACCTTATATGGTCCGTCGTAAGGGGCGGTCAGAGGCGGTGCAATTGCGATTCGGCGCAAGAATACATGAGTACATGTAGCTATTTCCTTGAATTGGAAAATGTTGTGTTGTTGTGTGTCACGTGGCGGACATAGACGGAGACGCGACATGGCCACGCGTAGCTTGTCTGAATAATTCTCCAAATCAGTGTTGGCGTCGACGGTGTACTGTTTAGTAAACTCTCCTGGGAGTCTAAGGGTTGTCCCGTAAATCATCTCGGCAGCTGACCTGCCTAGTCTCTCTTTCACGGCTGAACGAACTCCTAAAAGTACAGCAGGTAACGTGATAGTCCACGGGTTCAGTGACTCGTGCGTCATAATGGCGGCTTTCAATTGACGGTGGAAACGTTCGACCATGCCATTCGACTGAGGGTGATAACTCGTGGTACGATCCCGAATAATCCCGAATTGATTACACAAACTATCCCACAATTTGGACTCGAATTGAGCGCCCCTATCAGTGGTGATAGTGGCTGGGGTACCATAACGTGCTATCCACCCGCTGAAGAAGGCATCGGCGACCGTTTCGGCTCTAATATCTACCATAGGTATAGCTTCGGGCTAACGTGTAAAACGGTCGACACAAATCAGTAGATTACTAAAACCATCGGTATAAGGTAAAGGTCCGACTATGTCTACGTGGACATGATCGAATCGCTCGGTAGGTTCATTGAACTTTCCGAAAACTGGAGTGTTGTGACGTGAAACTTTAGCAGTTTGGCAACCCTTACAGGTACGACACCATCTAGCAATATCTATGTTCATGCCGTGCCATACAAATCGGGTATTAATCAAAGGTTTGGTAGCTCTATGCAATGGATGGCCTAAACCGTGCAAGTTTGAAAAAACTTTTCGGCGAAATTTTGCGGTAAGGTACGGCCGGTTGTGTCCCGTGGACACATCACACCAGATCAATTGATTATCGAACGATTTTAATAGTTTGAACTTCATAGTGGATGTAGTCGATTGTCTCAAACGCGTGAATTCCGCGTCATTAGCTTGATCGAGACTTAACTCTTTATAGTCTATTGCTGGTCCATCATGTATCGCTGACACTGATGGTCGTGACAGCGCATCAGCGACGAAATTTGTCTCTCCTTTTACATATCTAATATCGGTGGTGAATTCAGCGATGAAAGCTAAATGACGTGTTTGTCGTAGGGATGCGCGCTCAGTCACGGATGCCATTACGAATGTCAACGGTTTGTGATCTGTATTAACGAAAAAATTTCGTCCTTCTAAATTGTGTCTGAAATGTTTAATTGTAGCGTATACTGCCAAAAGCTCACGATCGAACGCGCTGTAGCGTGTCTCAGCTGGGTTCAGCTTCTTGCTGAAAAACGAAAGCGGCTGCCACATACCGTTTAAAAATTGCTGCAAAACGCCACCGACGGCGACATCACTAGCGTCGCACGTGATGTTAAGCTGGGCCGTAGAATCTGGGTGCACCAGAAGCGTAGCGTTTGCCAATATCTGTTTTGACTCAGAAAATGCTGACTCTGCATTTTTATTCCACTTCAAATCGAAATTTGATTTCGGTGACAGTCTGGTATGTCCTTCATTGGCAGAAGTCAGTAGATTATTGAGTGGCGTCAACTTCGCGGCGCAATGCGGTATGAAACGGTGGTAATAATTCACCATACCCAGATATCTACGCAATGCTCGTTGCTTTTCGGGTTTAACGAAATTAACAATCGCGTCAACGGCGCTGGGTAACGGCGAAATGCCTTCGGCGCAAACGTGGTGACCTAGGAAACTTAATTCAGTTGTTCCGAACTGACACTTTTCAGGACCAATGATAATTCCATACTCCGATAGTCGAGCAAAAAGAATTCGTAGATGTTTCTTATGCGTTTTATGATCTGGGCTGGTTACCAGTAGGTCATCCAAATAAACAAAAACGAAATCAAGTCCGCGTGTAATGTGGTCTATAAATCGCTGAAACGTTTGACCGGAATTTCTTAGACCAAATGGTGTTCTAGTGAAATTAAACAAGCCAAAAGGTGTGGTAACAGCAGTCTTGTGTACGTCGGACGGTTCCACCGGAATTTGGTGATAAGCCCTGACCAAGTCGATCTTCGAAAAAATTTTCGATTCGGCTAACCGCTACGTGAAATCTTGTATATGAGGAATCGGATAACGGTCCGGTACGGTCTGTGCATTCAAACTACGGTAGTCCCCGCATGGTCTCCAATCACCGTTTTTCTTTGGCACCATGTGAAGCGCTGAGGACCACTCACTGTCGCTGGGTTCAATGACCCCTAATTTTATCACCTCGTCAAACTCGCGTTTTGCGGTAACCAGCTTATCGGGTGCTAAACGTCGTGGTCGTGCAAAAACCGGGTGACCTTTAGTCCCAATCTTGTGTGTTATACCGTGTTTAACGGTCTCACCCTTTGTCGTAGGGCGTGTCAGTTCCGGGAACTGGCCGAGGAGTTTTGTGTACTCATTCTGAGCGGTATCAACTCTGTTCAATGACAGAGGTTTAATCGAAGATAGTGAAGCGGCAATGGCTAGGCCTGTACGCATGTCTCGGAGACATCTGCTTCTCAAGTCTACGAGCAAAATATAGTGGATTAAAAAATCAGCCCCGATTATGGGTTGCTGCACATCTGCCACTATGAACGTCCACGGATATTCGCGCTTTAAGCCGACATCGACGAAGCGTTTACAGTTGCCGTAAGTATGTATAGTACTGTTATTAGCTGCCACCAGGGGAAGACTGCCAGCTTCCGAAATCCCGTTAGCGCAAGATTTCGGCAGAACACTGACAGCTGCGCCCGTGTCGATTAAATATCTGCATTTATGTCCTTTATCTGCGACATATAATAACTTAGAGTGAGATAACTTTGGCGAACTAGCGTCCGCGGAGTCATGTCGCGTCTCAGTTATACCGCCAGATGCAAGAGTCGCTACCTTGCTCTGGCTTAGCAGTTTAAAGAAAAAGCGCAGGGGCTCCTGCACGTGCGTGCCTTATCACCGAAAGTCTGGTGAAAATAGCAGACAGGTGCATTAGCCGAATCTAATGTCTTAGCGGCGTCATTTCTCTGTGGGTTCGGCGGCGGAACGAAAGGTCGAGCAAGTGGTTGCAAATTTGTCGGCGGAGCGAAAGGTCGAGCATTATCTTTTGCGTTTCTATACTGACTAGGCTGGTTGCTAACAAAACCTGAGGCCTGAACATTAGGAGCAAATGCAGGCACGTGAGCATAGTTATTTGCTCGTCCACGTCCTTTATTTCTTTTCCTCTCTGATGTAGTCACTGTTTCTAATCTCTTGATTCGCTTAGACAGATCCTCTAACAAACCAACTAGTTTGGTGGTTTCTTCGACTTTAATCTCTGCGACCCCCGGCTTACTCTCTTCGACGTCCTCTTCTGCTGCCAGTGCCCGGTCGGCCAAAACGGCCAAACTTTCGAGGGTGGCACTGTCGGGTTGAGTCGCCAAATGGTCTCTGATGGAAGCGGGCATCTGGCGTATGAACGCTTGCCGAATTACAGCCTTCCCCACCACAGCTTTGGTGCCGAAACCTGCAGTCTTCTGCAGACGCCGCAGGAAACGCTAGGGAATGTCATTACCAATCTTCTCGCCAGAGATAACTTTGTTGACCCTTTCGGGTGTGGTCAATCCTCGTCTCTCAATCAAAATCGCTTTCAGGCTGTCGTATTTGTTGGAACTGAAAGGCTGAAGTAGCACGTCCCTCACGTCCGATGCAATCTCGCCTGAAAGTGCAGCGCAGGTTAATCTGTACCTCTCATCATCATCATTGATCTGGTGAAGAGCGAACTGAGTCTCAATTTGGTTGAACCAAAGCTCAACATCCGAGGCGTAGAAAGTGGCGATTTTGAACTTTGGTAAGTTCGTAGCACGTCTCTGCGACTGTCTACCGAGCGGTGAAGAACTCCTTGAGGAGTCGCTCCTAGAGTGAGAATTCATACGTCTAGCTCGAGCAATTCGAGCGAAATCAGCTTAACTTTTAGAGCTATTTTAAGCTAACTCTTCATTTTCACGTTTGAAAGAGAGCAATTGTTTTGATTTGACATAGTTTGATGCACAATTTGTTATCCGAATTGATCATAAATTATGTCAGTCCTTCTCTCATTGGCAGAATTAATAAATATTAATCCTTACGTAGTTACCCAAAGGTTTGTTTTTGTGTGACAATTAAGAACTAAGTCTTTGACGAAGCATTCATCACCACATTCTTCAGCCATTATTCAGCCAAAACACATAAAAACTATAATATTATTGTTCAGAACTGTAATTATATTATCAGACGTAATCGAAAACATTGTTAAAATAGCGATTGTGAAATGGCAGATATTATGGCGTTATTCGAAAGTTTAATGACTATTTTGGCGGCCATATTGATTTTTTTACACCAGAACTGACTTTGATCTCTAGGATAACATCAAAATCGTTCCCCGACCCCAAAAAACCCCACAAAGGTTGGGCATGGAACGCCAGCTGATTCTTGATCTATGGCTTATGTTCAACTAAAAAATGTAAAAAAATGATTGTAATTCGATATTGCAAGGTCATCTTATGGTTCTGCCTGACTATAATTGCCGATAAAACACACGCTATTACTATTATTACCAACATACGCAATACTCGGACACAATGTCCATGTAGACCAGCCCTAACAAAAAAGATAAAATTAGTAGACTAGACCTACCAGTTATAAATAGGACCATCTGGGTGGCCCTACTGAACTCCATCCCTTTTATGATGTTGATTCTCCGACTGTAGCCTTACATTTAAGTTACAATATAATATATAAAGTGATGCAGTCAATGACGATGAATAGAGCTTTGCCGTAGGCGTGGGTCTAGCCTAAGTTAGTCATCGAGCTGGTCTCTCTGCTAGATAAGTCTACCTGCAGGTCAGGCGTGCGTAGGCCTAAATGTAGTGTACAGGTGTACGCGCTGCTACTGCTAAGTGGCCCTGTAGTAGTAGGCGTACGCCTCGGCAGCCCACGTGACACCCGTTTGAGACCTGAGGTTTCAAATGTAATTCCAACAGCTGATGCGGTGCTACCAACAGCTGCTGCGATGCTCTCATAAACTGCTGATGTGCTTCAATAAGACGCTGCGGTGCTCCCAGCAGCTGCTGTGGTGCTCCCAGCAGCTGGTTTGGTGCTCCCAATAGCTGCTGCAGTGCTTTCAACAGCTGCTACGGTGCTCCAGTAAGCCGCTGTTGTGCTCCCAATAGCTGCGGCGATCGATTTTCTAATAAGCTGTTGTAGTAATATGGTTGCTGTTGTTACTGTTATTGACAAAAACATATAGACAATATTTGTTTTTTCACAGTCTTTAGGAATTCTGCAGTTGTCACATCCCGTATCTTAACTATTTTTTAACTTTACACCTGTGCACCTGACTACTTCGTGTATTATATGTTTATTAATGTAATCTGCTGTATTATCATCACTTTTTTCCTATGATATCACTAATACTCTCTTTGATATTGTTCATGAATGTGCCAATACATATAATAATTTTTAGTTTTTAAATGTTTTAATTCACATGACTTTTTGAATTTGTATTGTCTTTTCTTGCTCCGTATATGCCTACCCAGAGACTTATTGCATTTCGTTAACTGATAGCAGTCGTGAAATAACCTTTACCCCATTTTTTCAGTTGATCTTTCAATAGTTTTAGATCAGTATCAAATTATGGATTGCTCAGAATATGAATCTTTATTTTTTGTGCTACATATCCATTGTTTATTTACTTATAGCCACTGTATAACTTTATGTACATTCAAAGAGCCCCTTTCAAATTTTGTAAGCACTGCAAATTATATCTATTGCATAAGGTATTTGACTAGTATTGGCTGGTGTGTTATGCAACATATTCGCATATGTTTGAATCTGGTCTGCATTCCATAGCACTGATTAAAATTAAATGTCAGTAATTAATCAACTGTACTTCAGTCATTACTGGTGTAACTTGTACAGTTGCCAATATTGGCATCCTCTATATATTACTTACCATTTACTATTCTGAATCATATATTGTTACAAAACTCTGAAATCATTCGAGTGATATTTTTAAAGTTTTGTCGGAGTTACATATATTTGTGTTCAAATTGCCATTTTTATCTTTGTATAACATTAATTTTGTTTCACATGGTTAGGAGTACACTGGCTACAGCTGTTACGCTATTTGGTTTACCACGTTTAAACACATTTATACAAAATTAGGCATATCTTCTTGTAAAATGCTGTGGGGGTGGGGCGTTCAAGGTGTCCATAAGCTGACATAATATTAAATTAATTCAAGGTAATTCTCAGCAGTTCGGAGTGGTGAAGGGTTATTTTGAATAGCTTCTGAAAAAAAAATCCGAGGGGAGGGAGCCATCGTCTCAACGCTCCCCCCCCCCCTCTGATCATGTCTCCCCTCTATAGACATGGAAATATATTGCTTTACTTATCACCGCTCATCTGTTTGTCCCATCAGTTTAGTGACGAAAACAAAGTTTGGAAAACTTAAATTTCGCAAGAAAATTCAGCACAAAATATAAAAAAATAGCGCATAAAGCTAATTCAAAATATAAACAAAAATTAATTCACAAATTACGCATACTGCAGTCTGAATATCCCAAAGAGTATTGGAAAATAATTAAAGAGGGAAAAACATGAGAAACTCATCATAGCATCTCTTTAGATATATTCAAACAGCATTTTGAAACATTTGCTGTTTGGAATGAAAGTGACGATGCATGTGAAACGAATGATGAGCTCAATAACATACCTCTTAATGAAATACGAATCAGACCTTTTACACCCCAGGAAATCGTGCAAGCTATAGCAAAACTAAAAAAAACAATAAATCAGAGGGATCGTATCAAATAATAAACGAGTGTCTGAAACATTCACGCCACGAATTTGCTCCTTGCTACACCAGAATATTTAACTTGATCTTAGAATCAGGGCACATGCCTGACGATTGGTGTCAAAGCGTAATTCGACCTATTTACAAAAACAAAGGTGACCCAATGATCCCACAACTACAGGGGAATTTCACTGCTGAGTTGTTTTGGTAAACTTTTCACAAGCTGTTTAAATAGAAGATTAACCATTTTTATTGAAAATAACAATATTGTACAAGCAGAACAAGCAGGTTTTATATCGGATTTCTCAACTATTGATCACCTACTTGTTCTGAAATCACTAGCTGATCTGTATCTCAGTAAGCGTAAGCGATTGTACTGTTGTTTCGTCGATTATATAAAAGCATTTAACATAGATCAACGTTGTAGTTAAAGATGATAGCCTCTGGGATTTCAGGAAAATTATTTGATATCATAAAAAACATGTATGAAAAAGCCAAGTCTAGCGTAGCATTAACAGCAGAGAAACAGTCAGATTTTTTCACCTGTAACATCGGTGTACGACAGCGAGGAAATCTGTCTCCGCTTCTGTTCTCCATATATCTACACGACCTAAAGTCGTTCATATCTCAAAAATGCAACGGATTAAAAGACATAGACAACTCACAAAAAGAGCATCTTCATGAAGAAATTGTAACATTTTTTAAACTGTATATACTTTTGTACGCTGATGGTACAGTAATACTTGCTGAAAATCTTAAGACCTACAAGCATCATTGGATGAAACGAAAAAATAATGTGATACTTTCGGCCTGCACATCAATGTAAATAAAACCAAAATTCTATTTTTTTCCAGAGGAAAATCAAGAAGACACCAAATTTTTAATTTCGGTGAATTTATACTTGATATTGTAGAGGAGTATAACTACTTAGGATCAGTCTTCAACTACAATGCCAAATTTCAAATAGGAAAATCACATTTATATCAGAAAGGATGCAGAGCTATGTTTGCTCTACTTAAAAAATCCAAAAATCTATCTCTCCCGATGGATATAATGGTAAAACTTTTTAATGTACTTGCCAAACCAGTAGTGTTGTACGGAGCTGAAGTATGGGGCAGCGAAAAAATGTGATATACTTGAAAGCTTGAAAGCTTAGATTTTTAAAATATGTTTTCCCTGTAAATAAGTTCACTTCCTCTATGATGGTTTATGGAAAATTGAGTGCAATTCCCTTAGATGTTGATATTGAATCACGTATGCTAACATTTTGGGCAAGATTATGATCTGATGAAAAACACAAGATCTCTAATACTATGTACTTTTTATTATATACATTAGATGAAAAATATATATTTAAATCTGAATGGGTGGAAGCTGTTAAGACAACTCTAAACAATTGCAGAATTTCTGGATTATGGTTGAATCAATCATTGCCTTGTTCTATCGAAGTATTCCAACATTCAATGAAGATAAGATTAAAAGATCAGTTTATTCAAAAATGGCACGAAATTATATCACAAGGAGGAAAATGTACAGTTTATCGTATTATTAACACATCGTTTGGCTTTGAAAGTAATTGAAATCAAATTACCGTACCTACTCAGAAAATATTTCACAAAATTTAGATGTAGAAATCATCGCTTACCCATAGAAGCCGGTGTACAGTCACAAGTCCTTCGTGATATGCGTATATGCCAATTTTGTGAAACAGATATTGGTGATGAGTTCCAATATTTACTTTGTTGTCCTAATTTTAAAGAACAATGTAAACATTTTATCAATTCAAAATATTACGTAAGACCTTCAACCTTTTACCTACATGAACTTTTGAAACAGACTAAGGGTGAAAACCTTAAAAAGCTGGCTATGTTTGTGAAAATAATATGTAAATTTTAATATTGCAAAATGTGAATATTGTATATACTATGTCATGTGCCTTCCTGGCAACTCTGTCTTGTCTTCTACTAAAGAGGACAATCAGAATAAATTACTTGTTACTTGTTGTCTGTCAGTTTTGTGTCTGTGCATTCTCCGTCTATCATGCAGGCAGTCAAACACGAGACGTGGACCCA
The DNA here is from genome assembly GCA_964017125.1 of Flabesymbios commensalis. Lineage (NCBI taxonomy): Eukaryota > Metazoa > Annelida > Polychaeta > Terebellida > Flabelligeridae > Flabesymbios > Flabesymbios commensalis. The sequence continues at coordinate 13,508,740 of OZ024913.1, forward strand.
ATGCCGGGCTATTGTTGGCCCACCGTCTACGATGCTTAACCAACATTAGCCCAGTATTGGGTTACTGGTCATGTTTGACGCCACGCTGAATGTGGGCCAGCATCACAGACGGCAGGCCAACATTAACCCAGCTTTTGTTCAAAGTATCGTGCCAGTATTAGGCCAGCACGAAGTAGGCCTACTAACTACGGTTGAATGGATACTAGCCAGCACTGGCGACGCTGGCCCAACATTTAACAGACATTGGGTCGGCTTCGACTTGCACTGCCAGACTCGCAGCACGGGAAAAACGAGGCATTGAAGCAGTGCTTGTTTTATGCTGGGCCAGCGTCGCAGACGGTGGGCTAGAATTGGACCAGCATTGGGTCAACGTCTCGTGTTTGCTGGAATTGTTGACAGGCCACATTTGTGTTTTGCACATCACCGGGGCGGGGGCCCTAGGGTAGTGGTTAGCACCGCTGCCTTTCACGCCAGAGTTCGGGGTTCGGTTCCGGTCTCGGCGGTTTGAAAGAAACAAAAAATGTTTCTTCCCCATCCACGTGTGAAAGTCAATATTGTGGGGAGCCTCCGTGACCGAGAGGTAGCGTGCTCGGCCTCAGACCGCCAGGGCTCGAATTTCGAATCCTGTGTTTGGAGGACAGTGTCATCTCATTCATCTCACCATCCTCAGGAGGTTCTCCCGGCCCAGTTTAGCCTATATGTGCACAAAGGTGGCCTAAAGCCCGATTCATTTCATTTTTTGCACATCACCGGGTGTGAAGATATCAAAACTGTTGCCCAACTGATTGAGCCTAAAGACGATTTAGTTACTGTAGATCATCTTCTCGGCAGCAAGACTTGACACAGCGAGGCCTCAGGAGTAGTGAACCGTGCGGGGGAAGATGCTGTAGATATAAGAAACGGGTTTCACCACATCAAAAAACATAGTCTCTATCTGTCTACTGTCCAGAGGAGCCATTTAGTAACTTTAATTACAAAAGCCATTGACACAACATCTAATAGGTATCAACTTTTATGGTTACGCTGCTGGACGGGAGACATAGACTCTTCTAGTTAGGTCCCCCCTCTGTACACAGAGGGGGAGACATGTTAGTTTACCTCTGTGCTATCCGCTCCGTCTGTCTCAGTTTGTGTGTCTATGTTTCCATTCATTTCTGTTCAGCGCTTTCTGTCTAGCATGAGACGTAGACCCAATGATGTCGTGCTTGGCGCGTCGCTGAATGTGGGCCAGCGTCACAGACGGCGGGCCAACATTACCCCGCTTTGGTTCAAAGCATCGTACCGCGAGCATGAAGTACTGACTAGGGCTGAATGGATACATTTAAAAGACATTGGGTCGGTGTCGGCTTGTACTTGCCGCCAGCAGTATGCACTGCCAGCCCCGCAGCCCAGCAAACACGAGGCGTTGAACCAGTGCTGGTTTGAAGATGGGCCAGCGTCGCAGACGGTGGGCCAGAATTGGACCAGCATTGGGTCAACGTCTTGTGTTTGTCGAGTGTTGACAGGCTACGTTGTGTTTCGCACATCGTGGGGTGTGAAGATATTAAAACTGTTGCTCAACTGATTAAGCATAAAGACGATTTAGCTACTGTAGATATAAAAACGGGTTACACCACATTAAAATATATAGTCTCTGGTATCCACAGGAGCCATTTAATAACATTAATTACACAAGCCATTGTCACTACATCTATTACCTATCAACATTCATGCTTATGCTGCTGGAGGGGAGACATTTCTTTTTTTTTTGTTGTTTACAGAAATCTAGAGAAATCTACTGTCCACAATACGGGAACTGAGTGTAATAATCTACCTCTGTGTCGCGAGTGTTGTTCGCTTCTTCCAATGACATATTAATCGCGTAACTTGGTTGATAATTTGCTTCACCTCGACTTTTGTTTTCTGTCTTTTGTAATGCTAGTGATGGAGTCTTGTGAAGTAACTTCGTTTTATAACTGTGTGTAAATTCTGTGTTCAGCAAACATAGCACAGAACCAGCCAGCAATATAACAGCCGCATAGTGAAGACCTCGTGATCACTTCATGTTTAGCGTGATCTAAACTGGACATCTGTGAAAATGCACACACGTTCATGTTCTTTGCCAGAACGAGAAACAGCCACTGGTGGCAACATGTGTGCGCAACTACAAGGTTAAAATGATGTGGTAGAAAAACAGAGGTGTATTAACCATTTGAAGCGCTGAAATATTTTTTATATAAACCAAGAGACCTAAAATGCAATATTCTAACATCAAAAATGTCGTAGGTTAGCTCTTTCCGCTTCATTTGAATACTGTAGATCTGGTGATATTAGCGATGTTTTTATTTTCGTAAATTTTGCGAGGACAAATTAGCGAATATGAAGAATCGCACGAAGATTATTATTATAATAGCGCTACTAAAAAAAAATGAAAATTCGCGAATGCTAAGCTTCGTGAAAAGTCCCAAAATCAGAAATTCGCGAAACTTCAAACACGCAGAAAATTTCCATATCAACAGTACCTATGTTATGGGACTACGGCCATTATGCATGTTTTACTCTTTTGGTGCGGGTCTATAGACGTAAGATTCTGACGTCTAAAGTCAGTCCCCGCTTTGAAAAGGTTAATCCAGCAATTTTCAACAGCCGCACTCTTTCACGCCATGTAAACATTTCATATATATCGAGCTCAATATAAATTGCGGTTTCTCTCTAAATATAAGCACACATCCTGGTGCAAGTAACGATCATATACGGCCCACACACGTGTAAAAAAGCCTCACTAGTAATCAATCAAAATCAGAATGAAAAAATTCCAAAGCAATTCTATGAGTATTATTGTTCTAACAATAATGGTATTTGTGGTATTTATGTTCGAAACATGACCAAAAAAATATGATAACCCAATGCCTATTTCATGTTGGCCGATCGATTCGTCTCCAACGTCTGGCGAACATAAATCCCAAGACAGGGTGAACGTCTCTATCGTGTTTTCTGGATGACTGACTGTGATAATCGATGTACTTAACCCTTTCAGCGCGGGGATCGACTTCAGTCTTCAGAATCTGACATCTGTAGACGTCAGATTCTGAAGACTAAAGTCGAACCCCGCGCTGTGAGAGTAAAAATATGTCTAATGGTCGTAGCATCATAATATAGGTATTCAAATGAATCAGAAAGAGCTAAGTAGGACAATTAAGATGATTTCAAACTAAAAAAATCCTTCAGTTCCCATGGTTTAAACAAAAATAATTAGCTTTTCAAGGGTTAAATTTACTATGCTAACCATTACCTGGTCCATATATAGACGTCTTCAAGGAAAGTAAAACCAAAATAAATAGCACTGATAAAGATAAAACAGTTTCTGATAGATACTCAGTCAATAAATCAGAGGTATGTATTCTTTATAAAACACATTTTGTTTCGTCATCTAAAGCTCAAACTTGCAATAATAATCCCTGTTTTAAGTGAATTAAAATAGAAATGAGCAATTCATCACGACAAGGGTTGACACATATTTTTTTAAGTTGCGGATTTGCTTGATTAACGGCCTTGGGACATTAGAAAAATACATTGATGGTTAGGCACAGCTGTTGCCTTCTTTCCACATGACACCATCAATCAATCAATCAATCAATTAATCAACCAATAAGACTTTTATAGTACCTAATTCATCAGCAGACCGAGCTCAGAGGTGCACAAATTCTCAACAAAATTTATTGAATAAAATATACAATGCAAAATATAATATATTTGTAATCATTCATTTAACATACGTGACATTTTCAACATGCTCATGTGTCATAATCCAAGCAAAAGCAATTCGTCAATTGACACGTGAGCCTGATAATCACGACGATTAGATTACGGCACCCTTTAAATCCCGTGGTGAACAACATATTGCGCTAACATATAAATTCGCGCTCACGCCCCTGACTTGAAATGCGCCAAAATTAACTATACCAACACACGAAAGTAAAATATATCACATTATAATGGAATAAAGTGAACAAACATTATATAAATGGAGTAGTGGTGTAAAATAAATTGAATGGGACGAGCAATAACTAGAATGCTCGAATAAATGAATTTAAAATAATAACGAATTAATGGAAAAGATGATCTGATTAAACAAATTACATGTACATAGCATGACTATGTCAACAGTATTCTTTTAAGTTACATAATAGTCTTTTCCTCACCACCGTCACCCTTAATGTGGTCGATGCCACACCACTTCCCGCAGGCCTAATCACTATTACGCAACGTCAAAACGGTAAAAGTTGCCGGGAGACAGG
>OZ024913.1:14158216-14180716 GCA_964017125.1 Flabesymbios commensalis
TATTTTTGCGAATTCTGGAAGTAACGTTACTTCTTTTCAGCTTTTTATCATCTAATGAAACCAGGTTCAGAAGTACAATATAAATTTAATATACTTCTCATAATGGCTTTTGCCGAGTTAATTATATTAAATAAGGGTAGTTTTAAATATTTTTTAGCGGCTATTTTAGATTCATGCAAATTCTGAATGTAAATAATTGAATCTTTCATCATCTAAAAGATTCATAAGTTTACCTTAATTGCCACTAAAATGTTTCAAATGGCTTTCTTAGTCATAGGATGGAACGGGTCGTATTTTGGAAATTTGGCGGCCATATGGGATTTATAAAAATGTAAAATATTTTACCTAACGGCATTTCGGGGCATCATTAGTATTTTAGTTAGTGTTAGTTAGTTAGTTATGGGCTAACTAACCAACGGGGTGGGAACCAGGGTCTTCAGGTTGGATGTAAACCCGTGGCTCCCTGGCACTGTCCAGAAGGTACCACTGAGGGTTATACTCATTCGTGAAGCATCCTGCCACCCACATCATTATCCTTAAGGCTGAATGCGACTAATCGTACCTACTGAGTGTACTGAGCACAAACCACTCTGCTGAATCAACCAGGTTAAGCAGCCAACTTAGGCCTCATCCTATTTTTTTCTGGGGGGGGGGGGGGTGACCGTCCTGGGTTCGAACCCTTGACGTGCCCTTGACTTTATATATAACTCTTAGAGTCTAGAGTCCCCCAACCTTTTGAGGCTCACTTCCGACAAGGTGCACTCGAACCATTAAGGCTCACTTCAGAATTCATTAATGCGCTGATGGACATATTTAAATGCCATATCACTACTCTGACTTTATCAGCCGAGTTTTCCAGATAGAATTAAATTTTGTGGTGTCTGAAAAATGTCAAGCCAAGGTGGACTCGAACCACCGACCTGCCCCCTATGTACAGGGGTGCTCTACCATTGAGCTATCGGCGAGGGACGAGGACCTCCTTGGCCTGACTCACAGGACACTTTTTCAGACACCATTGCAATTAGGCTATTGGAAATTCCCATCTGCAACGTGGCATCATTAGTATGTGGTTCTTAAATGCATTACAAAAATAAATTATTCTTATATTACGGAGGTAGGGGTTAGTGGTCAGCAAACCTATTCTTGGTCATTTGTACTAATTGAGGCATACATCGTATTTCACAGATTTACAGCCGGCAGCCAAATATGGATTTTAGGGAAAATTTGTTTTGGCTGATATATTTTTTCTCGACTGATTATGCATCTTTAACATCCGTGTGATGATATCTTGGCGGATGTGGGTTTTGAACAAATGAGGGATTTTTAAAAAACACGAAAATTAAAGTTATCATATCTTCCTCAATATTTGAGATAGAAACTTGATTTGTTTTACCAAACCTTATGTTGCCGGTATCAAGAAATACAATAAAACACATGACCTTTTTTATTGGACATTAATTTCCTGCAAAATTCGAAATGGCCGCCATGAAATCACTTATGTTACCATATCTTCCTCACTTTTTGAGATAAAGACTTCATGTTTACACCAAACTATATGTATTCGGTATCGAGGTATACAATAAAACGCATGGAAGCTTTATGGCCATCATTATCATGCACAATTGAAAATGACCGCCATGAAATCACCAGAAGTTATCATACTTGCGTCAATAATCGAGATAGAGACGAGATTTTAACACATATTTCTATAAAATTTTAATTATACAGTAATGATAGATACATGGCAGTGCATCCGCTTATGTGCAATGTAAGCAGAACAGATGGTAACTCACCCAAGCACAAATAGGTCCAGTTGAATTACGCCGATGTGATTATATGATTATATATTCATGAACAAATGATTATTTCAATGACAAATAAGAAAAACTCTAACAAGTTATTATTACGTTTGAGTACACATAATATATCGGTAAATCGCCAAATTCTCTGATATTCATCAATTCAGAATTTCAAGAAGTAAACTACAGAACAAAGTTTATAACTCACTTATTCTTATTCTTCAGCGATTCAAACGTTTCTCTGTTAAAAATATTATGTCATTTTATATTATTAATAATAATAATAATATGTGAATTTTTCGATTTTTTTTGTCTATATTGCGCTACAGTCCTAACAATCATGATGCTATCTTAATGTAAAGAGAATATTATTTTATGGTATTCCCAAGAACATAAAACAACACATTTCCTGTCGTTAGTTACTAATGTAATGACTGTATATCACTACAAATGTACGATTACATAGCAGTCCCTTCCATTTACATTTTGCTTCTTTAAATTTCGTAAACATATCATAAAGTAACAACTGGGTATATTTACTAATTACCTGCATCATAATTACATGAGGTCTACAACTAAGTACCATCCTGATAATTGCATAGATTTCTCAATCAGACATTGTACCCCAGATTTACCATTCACTTGCAGGATAAATATTCCACTCTGAGTTACTTTATTACTTTCCTCTAATAATATTAAATCATTGTATGATAATATTCATGTTAATATAGTACATTATACACTTTAAATTATAATTTTACAAGGTAATAAAAAATGAAAAGATATTACTTTATAATATTTAGGGAGCTGTTATCGCTAGTATGATCTGATGTGGTATATCATTCGTTAGCCCCAAACATATATCTTAATATATATGTTTTCCACAGAATTAATATTATTGTGTCAAAAAAGCGTGGAAATTGGTTGATGCACTTTTAATTCAATGTACTCAATAATATAATTATTATTACAGTTACTAAACAAGGTGTTGATGTATTTTTTCTGTAATGGCTACAAACCTGTAAAACTATTAAATCCAAAAGTATTTATATTTACTACTACATAGGATATGCTTTACAGAGCTTGGATGATAACTATTTACCACCCCAAGGTCCAGTATCCAATGTACTGTGTATGTATTAATCCTTTACTATTTACCACCCCAAGGTCCAGTATCCAATGTACTGTGTATGTATTAATCCTTTACTATTTAACACCCCCAGGTCCAGTATCCAATGTACTGTGTATGTATTAATCCTTTACTATTTACCACCCACAAGGTCCAGTATCCAGTGTAGCCTACTGTGTATGTAATAATTATTTACCATTTACCACCCACCAGGTCCAGTATCCAGTGTACTGTGTATGTGTTGATATTTTACTATTTACCACCCCAAGGTCCAGTATCCAATGTACTGTGTATGTATTAATCCTTTACTATTTACCACCCACAAAGTCCAGTATCCAGTGTAGCCTACTGTGTATGTATTAATTATTTACCATTTACCACCCACCAGGTCCAGTATCCAGTGTACTGTGTATGTGTTGATATTTTACTATTTACCACCCACCATGTCCAGTATCCAGTGTACTGTGTCAGTGAACCTTGATATTTTACTACTTACCACCCACCATGTCCAGTATCCAGTGTACTGTGTATTTAATAATCCTTTACCATTTACCAACCACCATGTCCAGTATCCAGTGTACTATGTCAGTGAACCTTGATATTTTACTACTTACCACCCACCATGTCCAGTATCCAGTGTACTGTGTATGTATTAATCCTTTACCATTTACCACCCACCATGTCCAGTATCCAGTGTGTTGTGTATGTATTAATCCTTTACCATTTACCACCCACCATGTCCAGTATCCAGTTTACTGTGTATGTGAAAATTGATCTTTCACTATATATCACCCACCAGGTCCAGTATCCAGTGTGTTGTGTATGTATCAATCCTTTACTTGACATTATTGCCGTTATTTCTATAGATTAACTTCTACTCCACAATATTGCCATCAACACGGCAGTGTAATGAACACAATATTTTGGGACAAGCCGTGCTACTTGAAACTCGGATAAGTCTGACTATTTGGAGGCTACGGCGTGTCATCCACACCTCACTCAAATAAACTCGTATTAAAAATAAAACAACGTAGGATCTATTGTTGTATTTCAATTGATGCAATTATTCACATTATTCATTTTTCGATTATACAATTTTTTAATATCTAATTCTAGTGTGTGGCGATTAAATATACCCTAGGAAAATATATCAGTATAACCTCTAGGGCACAAAAGGCATATTAGTGAAGTAATCAAGGGGTGAATTAGAGCGCTTGGCTACGTTGCATAACTTCTATTCCTACTAACACTAGATGTTAACCCAATGTTGCCCAATGTTGCTCCACCGTCTTCAGCGCTTTCCCAATATTAAATCAGCATTGGCTCAACGTAGGTCTATTGGAAACGCATTAGTTTCAAGGTCCCTATATTTCTTTTGTTCTACCAACTCTAGGGACATGTGATAGTTATGTTCTAAGCCATTCATTCACTCTAATCTAGTCTAATCATGACTCGTGATAACTTATGTCGGTAGATTGGACATCATTGATTTACTAATTATAAATATGAATTTTTCCGCAACGTTAAAGAGAAGAAATAAGGTACATGCCACTGCCCCTTCGATGAATCCCGTGAATAGCTGCACTCTCCTAATTTGTGGCATTGCAGTGTTAAGGTCTAGGATTTACGATACTAATTTTAAAAAATTATCTCAGAACAGTTACCTTCAGTTTGTATATGTAAAACTTTCGCAGAGCGATTTCAAAACACATGTCCGCCAGGTTAAACACTACCAGATTCATACGTGTCAGGTATGGACGGTGTTCTGATGATGTAATATGTTTTATAAAATAGGAAATCTCTAATTTTTTTATACAGATACACGAACGTATACTTATATATGATATTCTACTACATAACATGCCACTAATGGGATCATCTTCTTATGGTATCATAATGCTGGGAAACTTGATTTTAGATTAATTGAATATAGATTTTTTTTTATATCTCTGTCTGATGTGGAAGTGTTCCCGTCAACAAGCTGTCACCTCCAATGTTGCGCTTCGTCTAGAGCATTTCCCCCACACCCATGCCACGTGTGCGTGTAGAAGGCCAATCAGGGCGATTATAATCATCACCAATCCATTAACTATGAAGCCGAGACGATAAGTGTCAAAGTAGTCCTTCAGAAAGCCTATAAAACAACACCCGCATCACACATTCATTATGATTATATAAACAGATTAAATAAATCTATATATACATTATGACAAACTAAATCGACTAAGTGTTGATTTATAATTCGATATTATATAAACATAATAAATGATGTTTTTAATCAATCTCTGCTATAGAGGTTGGAAACCATTTGAACTGCTAATATCATTAGATAAGGACTAGAAATATTAGCCATTCATATAATATAATACATTTAATTTGTATATAGCTGGGCCGCAGTACCCAATAAAATAAAATAAAAATCTTTTTTTAATTATTTGGTTTAATCAATCAATCAATAAAACTTCTATAGCGCCTACATCCTCAGCGGACCGAGCTCAGAGGCGCACAAATCCTTAGCGTGATCATGTGTCATAATCGAGGCCAAAGCAGGTACGTCAACAGGGAGCCGGGCTGCTGAGGGACTAGAAAAGCCAGGTCAAATAGGTGAGATTTATGTAATTTCCGGAATGTTAAGATTTTTTTGGCATTACGTATTGGCACAGGCAGGGCGTTCCATAAGGCTGGACCAGATATAGAGAAAGCTCTTGACCCAGTCTTAGTCTTTATACGAGGAACAACAAATCTATTCAAATTAGTGGAGCGTAGATATTTTGAACATTTCGGCCGAACAAGTTAATCAGACAGATATGCAGGTTGGTTTTCTTTTAGGGTTCGGAAAATTTTGCGCATATTTTAAAATGAATGCGAAACTTGACAGGAAGCCAATGTAATCGTTTTGGAATTTGAACTAACGACTAAATCGTGAGGCCTTGGTTATTACTATTGCAAGGCAGTTTTGAACGCGTTGTAATCTAACGATATCCTTTTCTGGCATATTGTGAAAAAGTGAGTTACAATAATCTAACTTACTACTGACGAGTGCCACTGCAATTTGCTTGTCAAGATCTAAGGACAGACTTTTTTCGAATTCGACGCAGGTCACGGATATGATAGAAGCATGCCCTACATATTTGGGATATGTGTTTTCGGAAATTCAGGCTACTGTCGAATAGTACACCAAGATTGTCAGCTGATGTAGATGGATTTGTGTCTTGACCTATAAGTAAGCATGGGGAATTATTCAAGAATTTTTCTCGCTGATGTTTGGTCCCAATAAGAAGAAATTCTGTCTTGCTAGGATTAAGCTTCAGCTTAGATCCTGTCATCTAGGCCGACACACCCATTAAACAATGTTGCAACTTCTCAAGAGATTCCTTCGCGTTTGAAACTGATAGAGATATGTAAATTTGAGTATCATCGGCATAAAGGTGGTGGTTTATGTCAAAACTAGAGATAATAGCGCTGAGTGGTGTAGTGTATAAAGTAAAAAGCAATGGTCCTAGCAAAGAGCCCTGTGGAACTCCATAGGAGAGTGTGACTTTATCTGAAGAAGTGTCTTCAATTTTTACGGACTGGTGCCTATTTTGCAAATAAGAAGAAAACCAAATTTGAGCCTGTCCAGATTCCATACCAATCAGAAAGTCCATCTGTTAATGTGGCATGGTCAATGGTGTCGAAAGCGGCCGATAAGTCAAGCAATGTTAGAGCCGTAACTTCACCCTTGTCCATACTAATAATGATATCGTTATGTACTTTCAGTAGAGCCGATTCTGTAGAATAATGTTTCCTGTAGGCCGATATGAGCTTGCAGCCTATTGGCTACTATCTTTTCTAAGATTTTGGAAATTAAGTTGGACAGGCCTGTAATTTTTCAGCTTGTTTTTAGGAAGAGATGTTTTTTTAGTAGTGGTCTTACATGAGCTTCTTTGAAATTTGGAGGAAATGTACTAATTTCCATTGAAATGTCAATTATGTCAGTGATGGGAGTTATTAATATGTCAAGACAATTTTTCAACACGCTTGTAGGAATGGGATCCAGATCACATGATTTTGACGATGAACTCAAAATAAGCCTATTAATTTCATCTTCTGACGCACGTTCAAAAACGTTCATTTTAGATCTAATTTCTTGTTTTTGCACTTGTGGAATATTCTGTACTTTATCTGGAAATTTGAAACGGATAGTTTCAATTTTATCCACAAAATACCTAGAGAAATGATCACAAAGTGATTTTACTGATGTGAATTCTGGCAGAGCAGGAGGCGGAGTTCTATGCAGAATGTTATTTATTGAATTCCAAAGGCGACGGGGATTGTCCGAATTTTCTGCAATAACATCACCTAAATATTTCGATTTAGCTTTTGTCAACATTCTATTATACAGGTGGCATTGATGTTTGTAACGAGAAGCCATGTTTTGTTCGAGATTGTGGCGAAGGGTTTTAGCCTTCATTATTTATGGTTGATGATATAATATAACAGGCCATTTCTCATTCACAAACACCATTAGTTCACCCAATTTGATTTAATGTTCAGCCAGCGTCAGATATCCGTAGCATAGTCTATTTACAATAAATCGCGAGGTGATATATCAGAAAAAGATTTCTATCAGCTGAAATCTGATATATACATCGTCAATATCGCGAATGAATGGGGCTTTTGGCCATATTTGTGCACACAAATAGTCTAAACTGGCCAGAAGAACATTCTGTTGATGCATGGTGAGATAAATCAGATGACACTGCCCTCCAGACACAAGGTCTGCCAGGCAAAATCTAAAAAAATTCTAACATTTTGAGAAAGCCATCTGAAAATGAAATAAAACATTATTTATTAGGGTCTAGGAAATGTTTCCAAATTTTATTTTTAAAGTTTGATAAAGCAAATAATTAAAAAAAAAAAAAATTGACGTTTTTATAACATGATGAAATATTTTTCAAAATGTTTTTTTGAAACATATTATGTAATGTTTTTATAATGATTGAAAAAATGTTATAACAATGTTCATTAAGTTTTCAAAACGTTAAGTATGTTTTTGCATGACTATAATTATAAATAATATTAATGCGTGATACTCGATAAATGTTGTTGTATTTGTTGGGTGATGGCGAGGAGGCTACTATACCTTTCGGTCGCGAACACGATACTGTAGAACATAATCTAGCCTAATTTTGACGTAATTAATATGGATGTCTTACACTGATATAAATTGTTATTACCAAGAATAAAACTAAATTATTAAACCTATTATGCAGTCAATATTACCTGAGACGAGAGGCGAAAGAAGAGCCCCCAGACCTTGGAAGAGAATAAGCAGGCCCACAGCATCTGGCATCTGGGCAGCTGTCACAAACTCAGACACCACAGTGACACGCTGTCCATGGGAGCCTGCCTCAAGAAACCCCCAGAATACACATGCTACTGTCAAGGTAATCATAGATCTACAGAAGCAGATGACAATGGCACTGAGCCCAAACAGAATGCTCACCCATTTATAGCATATCTGTCGACGGTTTATCACAAGGCGATGATCAAATATGAAGCCAAAAGCAATGCGTCCAATGATGTCTGTGACGCCGGTTATCATGACGAGTAGCGAGGACTGAGTCTCTGTCAAGCCAAGCTCGTCAGCCCAAGATGGCAAAAAAGTAACAGTGCCTTGTAGAGCAAACGGTATGGTAGCAATAGTCAAAGCGTGAATCAGGAAACCTATGTTACAAAGCAAGCGTAACTTGGACGTCACTAAGTCTAATATGTGGACATCGTGATGAACAGCCTCAGATGGATAGCTCAGGCAATCTTCTGGCTTTGCTGCTACGATGGTTGACCTGTGATTGTATTCACGAGTCCTGTCTGAACCTCCCTCCCCTTGACTACGATTTAGTGTCGTTGTTGGTCTGGTTGCTGAGGTGTGATTGTGATCTCCAGTTGCATCTGAACCTCTCTTCCCTTTATGACTCTTATTTAGTGTCGTTATTGGTCTGGTTGCTGAGGTGTGATTGTGATCTCCAGTTGCATCTGAACCTCTCTTCCCTTTATGTCTCTTATTTAGTGTCGTTGTTGGTCTGGTTGCTGAGGTGTGATTGTGATCTCCAGTTGCATCTGAACCTCTCTTCCCTTTATGACTCTTATTTAGTGTCGTTGTTGGTAGGGTTGCTGAGCTGTGATTGAGATCTCCTGTTGCATCTGAACCTCTCTTCCCTTTATGACTCTTATTTAGTGTCGTTGTTAGTCTGGTTGCTGAGCTGTGATTGTGATGACCAGATGTATTTCTACCCTTCTCGACTTTATGACTCTTAACACGAGGCATACGCAACTTGCGGAACACACCACCAGCCACAGTGTTATTTAAATACAGACCACCAACTATCAACATAGTACCAAAATATCCATAATTATTGAACATGAAGGTCCAGAGAGGCGGCATTATGATGGCTCCTATTCCTGATCCTAATGTAGCCACTCCCATTGCTTTACCTTTGTTTTTGTCAAAGTATTCACCGATAGCGATGTAATTAGGCGTGAAGATCATGGCACCCCCGATACCTGCAACAACAACATCGAAGAGAAGGTACATATAGTAATAATATAGGACCTGATTATAATAAGAGTTTATGTAATAGGAAATACCTGATTATAATTAGAGTATATGGAAACATAGATACCTGATTATAATTAGAGTATATGGAAACATAGATACCTGATTTTAATAAGAGTATATGGAAACATAGATACCTGATTATAATTGGAGTATTAGGAAACATATATACCTGATTATAATAAGACTCCAAGGAAACATAGATACCTGATTATAATAAGAGTATAACGAAACACAGATACTTGATTATAATAACAAGTATAAGAAAACACAGATACCTGATTAAAATGAGAGTGCTAGAAAACATAGTTAACTGATTACAATAAGGGTGCCCACAATAAGGGTGCCCACTACAGCCACGATGATGTCACCAGCATTGAGGTCACCCACTACACCCACAGTAAGTTTACACACTACACCTACACCCGAATTGAGGTTACCCGCTACACTCACAGTGGGGTTACCCACTACACCCACAGTGAGGTTACACACTACACCAACAATGAGGTTACCTACCTACCACTACATCAACAGTGAGGTTACCCACTACACCCACAGTGAGGTTACCTCCCTACCACTACAACCACTGTGAGGTTACTCACCTACTACTACACCCACAGCGAGGTTACCCACTACATCAACAGTGAGGTTACTCACCTACCACTACACCCACTGAGAAGTTACTCACTGCACCCACAGAGAGGTTACCCACTACACCCACAGGGAGTTTACCCACTACTTCCTCAATAAGGTTACCAACTACACCCACAGTGAGGTCACCCACTACACCCACAGTGAGGTTACCCGCCCCACATCCAGAGTGAAGTTACCCACTACACATCCACAGTGAGGTTACCCACTTCACTCACAGTGAGGTTACCCACTACACATCAACAGTGAGGTTACCCACTACACCCACAGTGAGGCTACCCACTCCACATCCACAGTGAGGTTACCAACTACACCCTCAGTGAGGTTACCCACTTCACTCACAGTGATGTTACCAACTACACCCACAGTGAGGATTCCCACTACAACCACAGTGAGGTTACCCACCTACCACTACACCCACAGTGAGGTTACCCACTACATCCACAGTGAGGTCACCCACCTACCACTACACCCACAGTGAGGTTTCCCACTACATCCACAGTGAGGTTACCAACCTACCATTACACCAGTAGAGAGGCTACCCACTACCCCCATATTAAAATTACCAACTACACCCATATTGAGGTCACCCACTGCACCCATGGTGAGGTTACCCGCTACACCCACAGTCAGTACCCACAACAACCACAGAGAGGTTGCCCACTACATCACGGTGAGGTTAACAACTACAACCACAGTGTGTTCACCCACTACACATTTAAGTCACCCACATTGAGATTGCCCACTACACCCACACTGAGGTCCCTTATCTGCGATAACAGCTACTGTGAAGTTATAATGTATACTTACCTGCCACTACGCCTACAGTGAGGTTCAGTTGTAGCAGATCTGTAGCGAGTCCACCCAGAATAACTCCAGCCCCAAACACAACTCCTCCAACACATATGACAGGTCGATATCCCCAGTGCATACACAACACACTGGATACTGGACCTGGTCAGGGGTAAATAGTAAAGGATCATTACATACACATCTTCACACTGTCATGTGATTTGCGGCACGCAATCATCTTCACACTGTCATGTGATTTGCGGCACGCAATCCCATGACCTCACGTTATACTGTCATTGGCCCAGATACAAATATCTTCGGACCAATCACATTGGTAAGCAACCTAGACAAATCGTCTGACCCCGGGTGTGACCGTATCGAAAATCTGTGCGGCGCATTGTGATTGGTCAGCGCTGACGTCATTCATAAGCACTAATAAATATTCATGTTAAGATAACCCCTCTGTAATGTACAGTTCCCATACACACTACTTGTCCAGGCTTGAGCTACGCTCTGCGAAAAATTGAGACTGGACTGGTGCAGATATACATACACAGCACACTGGATACTGGACCTGGTCGGTGGTAAATAGTAAAGGATTGATACATACACAGCACACTGGGTACTGGACCTGGTCGGTGGTAAATAGTAGAGGATTATTACATACACAGTACGCTGGATACTGGACCTGGTGGGTGGTAAATAGTAAAGGATTATTACGTACACAGTACACTGGATACTGGACCTGGTCGGTGGTAAATAGTAAATAATTAATACATACACAGTACACTGGATACTGGACCTGTTGGGTGGTAAATAGTAAAGGAATAATACATACACAGTACACTGGATACTGGACCTGGTCGGTGGTAGATAATAAAGGATTAATACATACACAGAACACTGGACTTGGTGGGTGGTAAAAAGTGAAGGCTGTTTTATAATTAACCATAATTAATATATAGCAAAGGGAATTACTTTTCTATTACGGATGTTTCACTGAAAATAAATCTATTTAATTAAAAGCTGCAGTCCTGACTATTTACCGTGGGGCACGGGTAATTTTGCGAGATGAGGTTGAATCTGCGATTGTTTTCTACCTGATCTTCTTAACCATTATTCCATCAACACCACAGTAATGCTTTGGTAATCATATAAAATGTTCTTGTATATTTTACCAGAAGATATATTTCCTTCACTTTCACTATAATACATAGTACAGCTGCATATGTATTCACTATAGTGCATAGTACTGCTGAACATGACTTCAATATGGTACATAGTACTGCTGCACATGTTTTCACTATAGTACATGGGAATGTTTCACAAGTCTTCACTATATTACATGGTACTGCTGCATATGTCTTCACTATAGTACATAGTACTGTTGAACATGTCTCAACTATTACTGCACATGTATTCACTGCAGTACCTAGTACTGCACCACATGCCTTCTATTTTTACATAAAATGACTTCGAACATTACAATATATTGTTTAGAAAATAATTTACTTTACTTGTGATATAGTGATTTACTATAATATATATAATGTTTTACTGGTGTAATCACACGTCATCTGCTGCTTGTTAGTAGATCTGATATTTTGATTATAGCACGGCAGAATAGAATATTCTCTTATGACAAAAATGGCATAAATGTAACTATACAATGTTTAATATACGACCTTTCTAAGATTGACGATGAAATACTTACCAAGAACCATACGCAATGTGTTAAAGAGTGACTGGTGTACGGCTGTCTGGGCGTTAGTTCCATCAAACACACGTAACGTCGTCTTAAACAGGATCCCCAGAGAGCGAGAGAATCCCTCCAGCAGGATATGACAAATCAGAGAGCCTCCAGCTATAGCCCAGCCCCACCCCCCATCTGGGGGCCCACACTCGGATATAGGTGAAGCCGGACTCCCCTCTGGGTCACCTATATCAGACTGTGGTCCCCCATCTGGGGATCCACCCTCTGATATAGGTGAATCATGGACCTGACTCCCCTCTGATGTCTGTTGTCTATCTGGGGGCCCACAGTCTGATATAAGTGAATCATGGACCTGACTCCCCTCTGATGTCTGTTGTCTATCTGGGGATCCACACTCTGATATAGGTGAATCATGGACCTGACTCCCCTCTGATGTCTGTTGTCTATCTGGGGGCCCACACTCTGACATAGGTGAATCATGGACCTGACTCCCCTCTGATGTCTGTTGTCTATCTGGGGGCCCACACTCTGATATGGGTGAATCATAGACCTGACTCCCCTCTGATGTCTGTTGTCTATCTGGGGATCCACATTCTGATATAAGTGAATCATGGAGCTGACTCCCATCTGATGTCTGTTGTCTATCTGGGGATCCACACTCTGATATGGGTGAATCATAGACCTGACTCCCCTCTGATGTCTGTTGTCTATCTGGGGATCCACATTCTGATATAAGTGAATCATGGACCTGGCTCCCCTCTGATATCAACTGTCTATCTGGGGGCCCACACTCTGTTATAGGTGAATCATGGACCTGACTCCCCTCTGATGTCTGTTGTCTATTACAAACAGTGAATCCAGTGGTGACCACAGTATCCCCGCTGATTCGCTCTCGTGTACTTTGAATGACATCACGAGATGTTTTTGTTTGCCCAGTGCTACTTTTCTGGTATTGTTCGTCTATTACAAATACTGGGTTGTCCATAGCGATATAACATTACCTACGACCACTTACAATCTGTCAGATGGTCTGTATGATAACCCCTATGGTCGAACTATAAGGCTATTAACATATCAATAAATTATCACATAATTAATTACATTTAAAAGAAATTATATAATATTCAGTTTGCAACATATCAAATACATTTCCCCAGTGAATTATTGACATACCATGGAAATCAAAATTATACTACCACCAGGAGCGATCATTCACAAGTTATGTCCTCGGAAATATGACTTTTGTGTCACATTTTTACTAATATTGGTTGTATTTATTTTCTGTTGTTTGTTTGTTTGTTTGTTTGTTTGTTTGTTTGTTTGTTTGTTTGTTTTTGTTTGTTTGTTTGTTTGTTTGTTTGTTTGTTGTTTTTTTTTTTGTTTTTTTTGTTTGTTTGTTTGTTTGTTTGTTTGTTTGTTTGTTTGTTTGTTTGTTTGTTTGTTTGTTTGTTTGTTTGTTTGTTTGTTTGTTTGTTTGTTTGTTTGTTTGTTTGTTTGTTTGTTTGTTTGTTTGTTTGTTTGTTTTTCAGCAGGATTACTTGCAAAGTAATAAACGGATGTGTATAAAACTTCATCAGATGTGTGGTCGGGCTACGGAACAGAGTCTTGAGTCTCGGGCGGAAGTGTGCAGTCTCTTACTGTCGTACTAATGCTTATTACAAATATATTTTAGCCCGAGCTAGCCCATTCTTGATGCACCGATTCCCAGACGAAAACGATGAACGTGTCCAATGACCAGGGAGTAAAAATGTAAAAGGCGAATGATATATTTAATATCAGACTATAAACCTGAACCTTTTCCTTTACCTATTCCCAGAAAGATATTAATAATATGACGAAATTACAAAAGATGGCTGATCGACTTATATTAAATTGTGATTACTCTGCACTATCGATTAAGCTGTTCAAAATATTGAATTGACAACATTTCGAAGAAATTTTTAAATCCAACCAGGTTTTGCGTGTATAGCCTACAAGTATCAGAACAATTTCGAACCAAAATTTATGTCCGACTTTTTTGTATATTCCAAAATATCTACATCACATAACCTCTGATCTGGAGGTAATAATAAGGTATATACCTCGCACATATAGACAAAGCTTACACTACAAGGGTCCTAAGATATGGTCGTCTTTGAGTCGATCGTGTAGACATGCCAAACTGTTCGCGAGTTTAGGAAATTTTAATTTTATTATACACTATTCTTCCATTATCATTGTTGTATATGTTGTTTAAAGTTTCGTGTATTATTTCACTTTGCATCGTTGATTAATTTATTTTAGAATATATATTTCATGTGTCCGATGTCTAATGCATTATTATATTTTATTATATGAATGTTATAGTGTAAATCAATAGGATGTCGTACAATTCAATATCTTACATTATTTCATAATATCTCTGCAGAATCAAAAAGCAGCAGCTGTAAGCAGTTGCTGCCTTTTGGTTTCGTACAGCGTTCCGTTAATCATTATTAAATGTTTTTTCCATTTATCATGTTTATATTTATATACTATTTATTAGTATGTACGCCTCGACGACCCCAAGGTAGATGAGCTTCGACTAATTGGGTTTACCCTCTGAAAATAAAGATGTTATTATAATTAATAAATGGTTTAATTACAAATTATGAGTGACTATTGATTTCCAAAAAGTATTTAATGACATTGGAAATAACCAATCAACCCGGCATACTTAATCAGCAGATCTCACGCATATACAGCATTAACACTTCAACCGCCGGTGCCGCATATATTCGGGTTTTCATTTTTTTATTAGCACATTAAGTACCACCTTTTAAACATATTAAAGATAAAATGTGACATCTATCAGCAATATTTGCAAACAGTTGACCTTATCAAATCTGAATAATGTTCCCTCACTTGAAGTTGTGGATCGCGTCAGCGAGACACAACTTCAAGTGGGTGAAACTTCAGATGGAATAATTTGGCGGTCAAAGGGTTAATGCACTTACACTTTCAGCGCGGCGGCGTCTTTAGACTTCAGATTCTAAAGACGATCTCCGCAATGAAAGAATTTAAAAACTTATATTATGTCCATATACCTATAACATAGGTATTCAAATAAAGTAGTCCGGCAGCCAAGAGAGGTAGCCTTGTTTTGGCCGTTATATATTTTTTCTCGGCTGATTATGCATCTGTAGCATCCTAGTGATGCTCTCTCGGTGGATGTGGGCTTCTCACCCTTAAGGGATTTTTTTAAAAACGCAAAATTTAAAATGGCCGCCATGAAATCACCAAGGTCTCACCACCTTAAAGGGACTGGCCCACGCTAAAATCATCATAAAATCGATGATTTTATTTCGGGTTCTTAATATGACCATATGATGTAAACATGTACATAGACTAGAACTGCAAATTTTTATAATTTTTGTGCTGCGCATTCACCAGTTAGGCTAGATATAGAGACGAAATTCCTGATTTCTAATTATTGACAACCATGTCAAAAATAGGAAATGCGGGAATTTCGTCTCTATATCTAGTCTAACTGATGAATGCGCAGCACAAAAATTATAAAAATTTGCAGTTCTAGTCTATGTACATGTTTACATCATATGGTCATATTAGGAACCCGAAATAAAATCACCGATTTTTTGATGATTTTAGCCTGGACCAGTCCCTTTAAATAAGCCGAAATCCAGCCCGGTGTCTACTAATAATTGAAATTATCACACAAAATATTGTTAATGTTTCTGTTCTAACCTCTGTTGAATTAAAAAAATACAAACATGTTATATTTTGGTAAATATTCAATAAGCACACGTTGTTTCCGTCATGCAGGATATCAGATATAACTGTTTCATGATAATCTCGTAGGGGTACAGTTGGATAAAAGAATGTGTGTCTGGTCTGTAACCGAGGATAAGAGTAAGAGCTAATTTTCAGCTGTTTTGATGTTTATACACAACATGGACTGTAGCTCAAAATCTATCTGGCTTCCAAATATATTTCGGACCTTTTTGAAAAAGGACAGATCTGGTTTTGTCATTGGATTTGCGACACTAGATGTAGGCAGGGAGCATGTTATAAGATTATATGGATTGAGGATGCTGTGCGATTTCCATGAAGAAAGCCACCTATATCAATGTGTTCAGGACACCCTTATGAACAATAAAAAACATGTTGGCAGTCTGGCAATTGGCTGTGAGCCGAGAAATATGCGTACATGTATATGTTTCATCGTGTATTTTAGCACTTTTTTAGCCAATTTCAGAAACAAATGTCACAGAAAACATGATTTAAATATCAAATTATTTTCCAAATAACATGTAATGGTACCTTTTATGAGCATAAATCACTATAATATGAATATACCTATGCAAACCCTGAAATGTTTTGCAGGAAATGCCCCAAAGACAAATATCCCACATGGCCGCCATAAAGATATCATACATATAACTTTTTAACAGTTTCTTAGAATAGCATATGTGAAATATGGTTTCTAGGAGTTTTCTGTATGCCAAGTCCATATCTTGAACTATTGCATTGATTGTTAGCATATGTTAGGTTGTTAGGTTAAAGGTCAATGTCAAAGTGAATTTAAAGGGAGGGGTCTACCATGTACCAAGCGAGTGGTTGACCTACAGTACATCAACGATATTATGATTATTTGACATTGATTATTTGACGTTGATATTTTAGTAATACACAGTACGAAAAGGTGTTATTTATTTAACATTAAAATGTTTTGTAAAAAAATTGTTGCAATATTTTTGTGAAGGATGAGTAACAGCAAAATCAAAACATTTTAATGTTGACTTTAATATTACAATAAAACTATGCAAATTAAAACGACTTGTCATACGTACACTAACAAAACCACTGAATTGTTAAGGTCAATATTATTAAAATAAACAATTAATAATGAAAACATTGTGGACATACGTCGCTTTTAAACAAAAAATCACACTATTATTGTGTAATTTTTTTTAAGGCAACAATAATTATTATGGGCAATATATAAGGTAATTTTCATCATGACCAATAACAAGACTTACATCAATTTTGTTTCCTAAAAGTGATTATCATCTAAAGTTCAATGCATTGTAAAAATGTATCTACATCAACAAATCTAATCACCTGACGGATATCAACATAACAAATGTTGACAGTGGTATGAACAGATCTATTGCTCATTCAGATTCGTCTATATTCACGTTTCTACGTATACATTAACCTTTTCACTACCATACATGACGGAAATTTCCGTCGTCATTCGTCAATGAACGTAACCATAAAATGACACAAATTTTCGTCAAATATATACTACATTTATGTATTTTTCGTCTTTTGAAGCTGGAAATTGCGTTAGCAATTCCAGCTTCAAATGACGAAAAATATAACTCCTACACCATTATATCTGGATCCTGGCATGCACCCCGGCCTGGAAGTCAAAAGGTTATAATTTGTGATTTATATATACTACGCTTGTTTCTCGTCTACTAAACATTTAAAATTAACACGTAAACGTATAACGTCAAAACTGAATATTACAAATAATTTAGTTGTTGAAAGTAATGATAAGTAATATTATTCTTACTATAACCTTACTATCTGAAACTATATATATATGTTAAAATAAAAGAAAGGAACATTTTGTGCACATATAGACTAAATTGGGTCAGAGACACACCAGCTGGGGGAAATATGATGCGACGAAACAAAACAAATAAATTAAATTCGATCTAAACAATACATGGATTAACTGATGTGAAAAAGAACAGAACGCAGATAAAACCCACTTAGATTATTCGGTGCCTGATTCACTACTAGTCTACGATCCAAAGAAAGAATCTGATTTGAAATAGCGTACATGGTCTCTTTGTCTTGTGCAGAGACATCCAATGTAACAAAAACAGTCTCGTTTATTGTACAAAGTTGAGCCTATTCGTAAATGCACTTTTACAACCATTCAATATGCTTTGTGATTTTACGTAGATAAAAATGATCGAGTAGATTTGCAGCAGAATAATGTACAACAGATCAGCCATATTATACTGTTGTAATAGATATCAATGTCTGGTTTTGCAATGTGACAGTCTGCCCAGCAGTATATTATATAACGTCATGTATATATACTGCATTTTCTATTTATTGGAAAATATTGTTTGTATGAAACGATCACCAACGAATAGCATACATTTCATCCACATTTGTACTTTTATTTTGGTAAGTCAAATAAATACGATATAATTGCTGGTATTAGTTTGACTACCCTCATAAAAGTAGATTTGCAAACAGACGTCCGCATAGTACGTACCATCGCCATGAAGTATAGCATAAAGCCCGAGGAGTTCTACATTCTTAGCTTTGGAAAAGGCAAGCTAAGAATGTAGAGCTCCGTGGGTTTTAACTGACCTAAAACACAGCCGACCATAATGAAGATCCCTCATAATGAACAGCTGAGACACACCTGGCTGATTATAGCATCATAGACCTACCATGATAATTAGTCTGTACTTGACCAACAATAACTCTCCATTCTCCAAAACAAATAATGTATAGTGGTGTGTTTTAACAATGAGCAATTGGTGAAGTGGTTATTTCCTACACATTTTAAAATGACATTTATTGGCAACTAAAACTTGAATTATATTACAAAATGGCAGGCAATAAATAGTAAAGTAGTCTACAATAAAATGTTTTACGTATTATTATAAAAATAAGCATTGTAAAAGTGTTATTAATAATACCTGATTGTAATAAAAACAGTTGAAAACAAAAATTAGTTTCATTCAGTCATTGTCACTGGACCATTTATCTCTTAGTTCTTACTCTGCGTGCTGGGAATTCAGTTTTGTTCTTGAAATTATGAGATAACACAAGTGAGAAGGCAATAGATGATGCAGTGTGTGTGTGTGGGACAATATACCCCTGAAGGAACGTCGATAGGATAGCTCTGAAAATGCGATCTTTATCGCCCTCTTCTGAATCCTTTTCAGTTTGCCAGAATCTGACACAACGAGGCCCATGTGCCACAGCTGGCAGACATATTCCAAGAGTGATAGGGCATGTTATTCGTGTATCCTTACAAAATGTCTTCCACACATGTCCGCTTCAAAAGATCATCTCTATTTTTGGTTCATTGTTCCATATCACACAAGAATGAAGTGACTAGCAGAAGCGTGTTTCATTCAGAACTAATCCATATCCTCCTCACATGCTCTTGTTCTATGTATATATATATTACAGATCAGATTATTATGATGTTTTCAACTTCATAACTTTGTATGATCTTCATATTTACCAAGATATACAAGTAATTGCAATACATCAAAAGAATAATGTGTTTCCAAGTAAAACAAATGAGTGATGATATACTGCTCATGACGTGATGTTGGTTGGTGAATGGGCATAGGGGGTCACTAATAATTCACCCCCCCCCCCCCCCCCTATCCTACGCATATTGTGCTTGCAACTTTGTTTATTGTTTTTTCAATCGAATCAACTCCTTTTTTTTGCGCCTACACTCAATATTAACAATAGCTATTTACACAATATATTTTGTTTCTGAATGCGCTGCAAGTTGGACATATTTAAAAGTTGAATTTGACTTTGACCTTCTGATAAACAACCTAAATATGGCCTAAATCAATGAAATGTTGCCAGGAATGGAATTGGCATGCAGAAAACTATTAGAAACGATGTGTCACATATTAAATTTTGAACAAACTGTCCAAAACGTATGTGATATAAAAAATATATTTGTAGCGGCCATCTTAGATTTTTGTTTTTGCCCCTAGGCTGCTTACCTAGGTTGTGATCTCTAGTACATATATACTTTGAATCACGCTAGTGACATAAAATTACAGTGATTTATATGTGAAAGTTCGGTTTTGTTTTTCTCAAAAGCATTGTTTGATATATTACACTTTTAAATAGGTGGCCTACTTTCTTCATTAAAATCACACAGTCTTTCAATGCCCACCCCTGGCTCTATCATAGGACCCAGTATACACTGTTTGCACAATTTTGCGCATAAGCAGGACTCCCAACTAAATAGTTCAGTTTTAATCACTGTGTGGCGTGTTGTAATAGAAAAGAGTGTGACAGGACTCCCAACTAAATAGTTCAGCTTTTAGTCACTGTGTGGCGTGTTGCTATTGAGAAAGGTGTATTGTGACCGAGCAAGCGATGATTTCGACATCTAAATTTTGTGAAATAATTCCTCAGTAGGTCTGGTGATTCCATTATCCCGCGCAGCAAGGCTTGACACAGAGAGGCCGTCCGGCAAGCCCTCGAGAGTAGCGAGCCTTGCGTGGGAAGATGGGTAATTCACTTAAATATTTTTCAAAGCCAAACGATGTTTTAATGATACGATAAACTGTGCATTTTCCTCCTTCTGATATAGTTCCGTGCCATTTTCTATAAGCTGATCGTTTAATCTTATCAGTACTGAATGTTTACATACTTCAATAGAACCAGGTAATGAAAGATTAACCATAATCAAAAAAATCTGCAATTATTCAAAGTTGTCTTTGCAATTTATATCCATTCAGATTTAAATATATCTAATGTATTTAATTTATCCAATGTATATAACAATGAGTAGATTGTGTTAGAGATCTTGTGTTAGTCTCCTGAACATAATCTAGCCCAAAATGTTAGCATACATGAATTAATATCAACATCTATAAGGGGGGGGGGGGGGTGCACCCAATTCTCCATAAACCAACATAGATGAAGTGAGCTTATTTACAGATAACAAATATTTTAAAAAATCTAAGCTGGAGACTTTCAAGTATGTCACATTTTTCGCTGACCCATACTTCAGCTCCGTACAACACTACTGGTTTATCCAGTACATTAACAAGTTTTAACATAATATCCATCGGGAGCGATAGATGTCTGGCTTTATTGAGTTTAGCAAACATAGCTCTGCATTCTTTTTGATAAAAAGGTGATTTTGTTATTTTAAATTTGGCATTGTAGTTAAAAACTAATCCTATGTGAAATATGGTGTCTTCTTAGTTTTCTTCTGGAAAAAAATGAGATAAATCGGAATGAGAAGAAATTTTAATAGTAGGGTTCAAAACCATGATTCCGTGACCAACATTCGGCAAGTAAAGTTTGACTGTTGTCTTAGGTAGCTTAAGGTATTTGTAAAAATAATAAGCTCCTACGCCTCTTTCGAAAAAGCGGGCGAAATTTTCCAGAGCGTAAAATCTAAAATGGCTGTCTTCGGCAACAGTGAAAAGCAAGAATTCACTTATTTCATCAACTGGTCTCCCAGTGTGAATCATTTTTGAATGCATTCATGTAGGAAATTCATTTATTGAGGTCATAGTAGTGGTAATTATCATATAAGTGTAAAAATGTAAGATGTATACCCCGAAAATAGGAAAACGCATCAGCGACGGGTGCAATCTATTATAAACAGCTAACTTTTGCTCCGGCTGACGTAAAATTTCATGTAACACCTCTTTTTTATATATATGTTGGGGTGGGGAATCGATTTGTGGGGTTATTTTTAAAATTGTGTGCTTTTTTCGTGCGAAAATCCAAGATGGCCGCCGTCCAGCATAAGGAAAAGCCCAAAATGATCAATATATAGAGAATCCATTAAAATTGTTTTGTGCTCTGCTATTTTAGGTTATAAAGACAATAAAAGTAAGTTGTAAAAAATACATGTCAACGAAAACCTCATCTGATATTCAGCTACACTCATTTTCAGTGTTTCCGACCCCACACTGAAACGAGGAATTTCAAATTTTGCCTGAGGAAACCTCACCATTAATCGGCCTAGCTCCCCCCCCCCCAAAAAAAAATACTCACTCACTCACACTCACTCACTCAC